>NDGN011553078.1:0-22707 GCA_002564285.1 Tympanoctomys barrerae | reverse complement strand
GCGGTTCAATCCCCCAGCACCACATGCCAGCAAGCCCCGCCCCCTGGTGGGCTGAGCTGCCCCTCCCCACAAATAAATAAATAAAATTTTTCAAAAAAGATACTGGCAAGCATAGTACAGAAAATCATCAAGAAGATTATACAGCATGACCACATAAGATTTATCTCAGAAGTGTAGGGATGGTTCAGCATGTGCCAATCAATGAATATAATAAACCACATTAATAGAACTAAGCACTAAACCCATATGATCATGTCAATAGATGCAGAAAAAGCATTTGACAAAGTCAGAACCCATTCATGATAAAACCTTACAGAAAATTAGGATAGGAAGTGCTTTTGTCACTCCTAGCTATGAAAAACCAACAGCCAATTACATACTAAATGTTCAAAAACTGAAAACTTTCACTCTAAAACCAGGAACAACATAAGGATGCCCAATATAACTTCTCCTATTCAATATAGTCCTGGAAAGATTAGCCAGAGAAATTAGATAAGAGAAAGAAAGAAAAAAATTATGGAGAGGAAAGGAAGAAGTTATATTATCATTATTTGTTTATGATATTGATACTCTACATAGAAGATGCCAAAAGCTCTACTAAAAATTCTTAGAATTCATTAATAAATCTGGCAGTGTAGTAGCGTACAAAGTCAACACCCAAAAATCCATAACATTTCTGTATATGAATAACAAACTCATTGAAAGCAAAATTAGGGAAACAACACCTTTTACAACAGCACCAAGAAAAATGAATTTCTTAGGAATCAATCTAAAAAGGGAAGTAAAACACATTTGCATTTCAGAAAATGGAAAGATACCTGTTTTTGGACAGATCCAATCTAGTGAAAATGACCATCCTTTCAAAACTGTTACACAGATTTAGTATAACCTAAATCACAGTACCAATAGCATATCTCACAGAATGAAAGATAACAATCCTAAAATTAATGTGGAACCAGAAGAGACCGAGATTAACAAAAACATTTCTGGGCAACAAAGGCAAGGCAGAGGGCATCATCACCCTTAATTTGAAGTTATAGTATAAAGCTACTGTGATTAAAGACCTCATGGAATTGGCAAAAAACCAGAACTGAGGCTCAGAGGCACAGAATAGATGACATAGAAACAACTTCAAGCACATTCAGCTGTCTTATCTTTGAAAAAGGAACCAAACATGTTCACTGGAAGACAGACAGTCTCCTTAATAAAATAATACTGAGAAAACTGGCTTTCCACATACTGAAAATTGAACTTAGGCCCATATCTCTCACTATATACTGAGCTAAAATAAAAATGGACCAAAGACCTAAATATAAAAATGGAAACAATCTGTTGGAAGATGAAACAGGTAAAACTCCAGAAGACATAGTGTAGGCGAAGACTTTATGAACAAAGCTCGAACTGCACAGAACATATTATAAAGAATCAACAGCTGGGATCCCATCAAACTAAGAAGCTTCTGCAAAGCAAAAGAAACCACCAACAGAGCGAAGAGAGCATCCACGAAATGGGAAAAAATTGTTACCAGCTACTCCTGGGACCAAGAATTAATATCCAGAATGTATAAAGGTCTGAAAAAAAGATCAGACTCACCCAAATTTATTTATTTATTTATTTAATTATTTATTTATGTATTTATTTATATATATTTTAAACAGGAGAAGTAAAGAAATAAATTTAGAAATAAAACAGAGTTTCAAATCAGGTTAATAGGAGAGTAACAACAATATATTGTACATTGTTAACATCATAGTAGTTAGAGTACAAAATATAGGCATGAAATTATGTCCACACAATATTAGCACAAATCTTTCTCTGTGCTGAGGAAATAGCTGTATAATTATCTTAACTACATTGTGTGTGTGTATTTCTTTTCCATTTATTCTGCTTTATCTTATTAGTTTCTCTTTTCTCTTGAACAATTTCTTCCCAATTCATAATATCTAATGCACACTTTAGATTTTATTTACTTGTTAGGCTCCTCACCCTATGAAGACAGTGTGATGCGTACACATTTGGGTCTGATTTATTTCACTTGTGAGTGTGGTCTCAAGTTGCAACTGCCTATAAAAGTCTTGAGTGTATTCTTGTTTATGGCTGAGTTAAACTGCATATATCAAAATTACATCTTTGATAGCCATTGCTTGGTTGATGGGCATCTGGGTTGTTTCCAAGTTTTAGCTATTACAAATTGTGCTGCTATAAACACAGGTGCACATGTATCACTGTGATATGATGCTTTTAATTCTTCTGGGAAGATACCCAGAAGGGAAATAGCTAGGTCAAATGGGATCTCTAGGGCTAGATTTTTTTTCTTTTTTTCTTTTTTAGGGCTAGATTTTTTAAGGAAACTCCACATGATTTCCACAGTGGTTTCACCAGTCTACACTCCCACCAACAGTGGAGAAGGCTTCCTTTTCCTCCAACAGACCCACCAACATTTGTTATTGGTTAATTTCTTGGTAGTAAGCCATTATTTCTGGACTGAGAGTGTTGTTTTAATTTGTATCTCTTGAATGACTAGTGATGTTGAATATATTTTATATTTATTTGTCATTTGTATTTCTTTACCTGAGAATTGTATATTCATCTCAGATGCCCATTTTTTGAATAGGTCTTTCAATTTGAGGGGACTGATTTTTTTTTCAATTTTTTATGTTTTTGATATAAGTCCTTTGTGTAAGTGACAATTGGCTAAATTTTTTCCCCACTCTGTGGGTTATCTTTTACTCTGTTGGTGATTTCTTTTGTTGTTCAAAAGTGTTTTTTTTTTTTTCAATAGGCCTATTAGTTGATTATTTGTCATATTTCCTGGGTGATCTGGGGTTTTTTCTTTTTCATAAAGTCTTTGCCTACACCTGTCTTCAAGATTATTATCTATCTTCCTTTCCTATAGATTTAGTGATTCTGTTTTAATGTTTAGATCTTAGATTCATTTTGATTGTAGTTTAGTACATGGTTATAGGCATGGGTCTAGTTTTAGTTTTTGGCAAGAGGAAAGCCAGTTTTTCCAGCACTATTTACTAAAGAGACTCTTTCTTCCAGTGGAAGTGTTCAGCTTCTTTATCAAAGATAAGGTGGCTAGACATTTTTGGAGTTGAGTCTTCATCTTTTATGATGTTCCACTGATTCTGAGGTTTGTTTGGGTTTTTTTTTTGGCCACTATCATGCTGATTTTATCCCAGTAACTTTGTAGTATAATTTCATGCCAGGGATTTTTATGACATCTTTGTTGTTGAGGATTGCTTTTGCTATTCTAGGTCTCTTCTGGTTCAAAACGAATTTTAGATATATTTTCTTTAGTTTTGTGAGGTATTCTAATGGTTGAGATTACATTAAATCCGCTTAAAAGTTTTAGGAATAGGGCCATTTTTCACTATAATGGTTCTTCTTATCCCTGAGTAGGGAATATCTTTCCATTTTCTGATATCCTCTTTGAACTCCTTTTTCAGAGTACTGTAGTTTTCAATGTAAAATCTTTCACTTCCTTTGTTAGCTTGATTTGTAAGTATTTCATTTTTTGGACACTATTTTAAAAGGTATGCTTTCCATAATTTCTTTCTCAATGAGTTTCTCATATTTGTATAGGAGTGCTGTTATTTTTTTTTTACTGTTGACTTTGTGTCCAGCTATACTACTAAATTTGGTTATTAAATCTAGAAGTCTTTTAGTGGACTTCTCAGAATTTTCTATATAGGGCATGATGCCACCTATAAATAGTGATGATTTAACTTCTTTCTTTCCAATTCTTATTCCTTTCTTTTCTTGCTCTGGCTGATGTTTCCAGAACTATATTGAGTAGGAGTGGTGATATTGGGCATCCTTATGTTGCTCCTGAATGTAGAGTGAAATTTTTGAGTTTTTGAACATTTAGAATGTAGTTCATATGTGTCATAGATAGCTTTTATCAGATTGAGGTAAACACCTCCTAAACAATTTTTGTAGGTTTTTCTTTTCATCATGAATGTGTGTTTGACTTTGTCAAATGCCTTTTCTGCATCTATTGAGATAATCATATAGGTTCTGTGCTTGGTTCTATTAATGTGGTATATTATATTTATTGATTGGCACATGCTGACTCACCCTTGGGATGAGTCCTATGTGGTCATGGTGTATAATCATGATGATTTGCTGTTGTATTTGCCATTATCTTATTGATAATGTTGCATCTATGTTCAATAAGGAGCGTGGTTGTGGTTCTCTTTATTTGGTTGGATCCTTCTCTGGATTTGGAATCAGATTAATACTTACTTCTAGGAATGAGTTTAGGAATATTGTTCCTGTTTTTATTTCCTTAAAAAGCATTAGTGGCATACTTTATCTCTAAATTTCTCGTAGAATTCAACATTGAATCTATCAGGGACTTGGCTTTTTTTTAAAAATTACATTTTCAATTTCATTGGCTGATTTTGGGTTATTTAGAAGTTTTGTATCTTCTTGATTTAGTTTTGGTAATTCAATTGTGTCTAAGATCTTGTCCATTTTTCCTGTACTCTCTATCTTATTAGAATATAGATTCTTTTTTTTTTTTTTGGTTTTTAGATTCTTATAGTAGATATTGACAATCTTCTGTATTTCTGTAGGAGCCATTGTACTTTCCTTATTTTCATTCCTAATTCCTTGAATTTGTATG
Source organism: Tympanoctomys barrerae (assembly GCA_002564285.1). Lineage (NCBI taxonomy): Eukaryota > Metazoa > Chordata > Mammalia > Rodentia > Octodontidae > Tympanoctomys > Tympanoctomys barrerae. The sequence continues at coordinate 18,074 of NDGN011553078.1, read as the reverse complement.
CTTTCTTTCCCATTTTTGATGAAGTTGGCTAGTGATTCATCAATTTTATTTATTGTTTCAAAGAAGCATCTTTTTGATTCATTGATTCTTTGTATTGTTTTCTTAGTCCCAATTGCATTCACTTCTGCTCCTATCTATAATTTCCTTTCTTGTATGAGTTTTGGTTTTGATTTGTTCTTCTTTTTCTATGAGTTTGAGGTTCAATATTAGGTTGTTGAGCTTATTCTGTTTTCCTGATGTAAGAGTTCCTCATTGCTATAAATTTCCATTTTAGGACCACTTTCTTTGTGTTCCATTAGTTCCAGTATATTTTATTGGTATTATTATTTAATTATCCTCCCTTTAATGTCAATTTTAATTTCCTCCGTGACCCGTTGGTTGTTCAGGAGGGTGTTGTTTAATTTCCATGTGCTTATATAGTTTTTATGATTGATTTCCAGCTTCATTGTGCTATGGTCAGATAGTATGCATGGGATGATTTTAATTCTTCTATATTTACTTAAGAACGTTTTGTAGGTTAATATGTGGTCTATTATGGAGAACATCCCATGTGTAGCTTATGTGGGTAGAGAGTGGAAGAAGGTTTGGAAGCAGAGGAGTGAAAATGGGAAAAAAAAGAAATAAAGTGTACAGGCATAATTCACTATAATGAATGTAATAAATATGTACAATAAATATGTACAATAAATAAGTATTAATCCAAAAACAAAGTTAAAAATCAGAAGCAAGAAAGAAGAGTGGCCTGGATGCTGAGTACCAGGATTAAGTCTCTTGCAGGCATGTGATTCAGTTTCACCTTCCACCAAATTGGTCCAGACTAAAGGTTCACTGTCTTTTCCAAATATGACATTTAAGGAAGTATCTTTAATGGAGATAATCCATGAGCCAGAAAATCCTGATTCTACCCATCATACCTTCTATACCAATGACCAGATTCTATTTTTCTGAGTAGAATTAATCATAGGAATGATGTTATTTGTTTAAGAAATGATACATATCTAATATTTAAACAGTAAAAATCACAAAGAAATTACTAATTCAACCTATGAAAATGAGTATCTCTATAAATCCTTCATTAGTTCCTTCTTGAACATTCTCCCAGGTTGGGAATTTAAGACCTCACACAAATATCAGTTTTGGGCTGGGGAGATAGCTTGGCAGTCTAATGGCCAGCCTGACAGGCATAAGGACCCGGGTTTGATCCCTGGCACCGTATGCCTCACTATAAGTGCAGCAACATAGTGAGATCCTGCACCAAATAAATAATAAATAAATAATCAGTTTTATTGCTATGCAGGATAAAGTCCTTCTTTGTAGTAAACTAGTTTGTCTCTATGTGATTTATCGCTTTGGTCCTAGAAATCAAATGATATCCTACTTTCTTTCCCCAAATCTTCTCTTGCAGTAATCAGACATTCTTCCACAGTGACTCTCATGTTTTTTAAATACTACTTTTTCTTCTTTTCAGCGCTGGCTACCGAATCCATAGCTTTATGCACGCTAGGCAGGCACTCAGCTACTGAGCTGCATTCCCTGCCCAATAGCGTTGGAAAACATCCTTTCTGTATTCTGCTTGCACTTGTTTGGTTGTTCTGTGTTTGTCAATATGTTCTTATCCAGGACAGAATGCTACAGAACAGGAGCTGTGATCTGACCCGGAATTAGTCCTGTGTGAGGTATGGAGTCTGTCATGCAGTGTCAGTGGCAGCCAAGTTATATTCTTAGCTCTATTAGCTAACATTCCTGTCTCATCAAATGAGATTTTATTAAACCATGTTCCCCTGATGTTTCACTTGTGTTGTCAGATTATGAAACTCAACAGGAGGACTTTATAATTATCCCAAATGATTTTCATTCTCTTAAATTTGATTCAGTGATTCAGACAGAAAAATTTGGAATGAATAGCTTTATTATCTAAATAATTAGCTATTTTTCTAGCTTCATAACATTTAAAAATTTGGTAAAATGACTTTTTGCTTATGTAAGTCACAGATAAATGTTTTTAAAATATGACCAAAGGAAAGAGCCTTAACTTCTCAGCGAATGAGGCCTGCTCTGGTTATTTCTAACAATTACCAATCCCTCCATTGCCTTTACATCCAATCCACCTATGCAAACATCATGCATAAGCATGTGCCTAACAAACCCGTATCAACTTCTTTGGCTTCTATGGTAACAGTTTGCTTTTTCTGTTTAAAGCAATTACACAAATAGCAAATGAATTCTTATTGTAAAAGTACATGAAATACAGAAGTAAAAAGACTGAATGTTCCCTCTTCACTTCCCCTGCCTAATCTTATGCTCTTACCTAGAGGAAGCAGCTATGAAATGAATATTTTTCCTTCTAGATGCTTCCTTATAATTTACATGTGTCTTAATCACACACATATTCCTTCTTTAAAATATATATTGTTAATTTCCTATCAGTTTGTTTTTAAATTCTAGTTCTTTCTACTTTTTACAAATTCTTTTTGAAATAAAAAAGATGTGAAAAAATACAATAAAAATAAAAATATGATGTGGACATTCTCAGGCTACAAAAAATGTACTTTGGATATTGCTCCAAATTGCTTCACTGAATAATATACTCAAGGCTCTTTAATGAGCATACTTTTTGTCTTTAATGACATCACAATAATCCTCAATTAATCCCTCTACTTATGGACATGTAGGTTATTGTCAAATTTTTGCTATTATAAGCAGTATAGCTAGAAGCATCCTTTTGCATGTGTCTTCAAGCAAATGAAAAATAATTCATGTAGTGCAGCTAAAAATAGAGTTAGTACATTAAAAGACATGCACAGTTTAAAATTCTAATTTTTTTCAATTTATATTTCAAGAGTGTATGGTAATATTCTATAGCCTAGTTATGTAAAGGATGGTCCTTTCACAAAGAGCATCACCCAGAACTTACCAAAAGGGTGGCATCTCAGGCTCCATCCAGATCCACTGAATGAGATTTTGCCCTTTAACTAGATTCCCCAATGACTTACGCTCATCAGATTTTGATAAACACTCTTTTTATACATTCTTGTTTCATCCAAACAAGATATTATGAATCCTTCAATTTTTGTCCATTCCCCTTTATTTTCTAACTACTTAAAAACTATTAATCTAGGGGCCAGGGGGATGGCTTAGTAGAATAAATGCTTCCCTGGCAAGCACAAGGGTCTGAATTCAATCTAATATTTTTTTTTAGAATTTTTTTCTGGGATCTCTTTAAATGCATGGATTGATAATTTACAGGATCTACCCTTTATGAATATGAAAATGCTATTTTTCTTTCTCTAATCTTCTGGTACGTCTTTCATTCTCCCAGATTCCTTTAAGTTAGCTGACAATCATATTTGACAGATCCATCTGCTGGTTCCTTCTGTTATCTAGGACATAATTTATCTGGGTTGAGAGAGCTAACCTTTGTAGGACAGGCATAGACAGTCCAAAGGCCATCTGGAGAACACTGAAGAGCCACTAGAATTATGCATCATCTCTGAGCACTGCTGCTTCAGGGATGCCTCCAGCAAGTGTCCATGGAAGGTTGGCTCTTTAGTTGCATTTGGTTCCTCTGTCTTCTACTTCACACTGTGTCTCCAGGAAAAGTGATCCCTCTCCTTCCTGTGTCAGAGGTGGCAGACAGAGATGCACTGCACAGAGTGATAAGCGGAGTAGAGTTTTCCTGGATTACTGCTAAATATGACTGGCTGTTTTAACTTCCAAAGTGACCTTTGATCTTTGTACTGCTAATAATTGCTTATTGAGCACCTGCTACATACCAGATACTGGCCTCAAAGCATTCCTCTAAAACAGAACTCATTACCAGTCGTTTTTCAGAAGGGCAATCTGAGAATTGAATAAATGACAGTAAATGATGAAAACTGACTTAATAATAATATTTATTATATATTATATTATATAATAATATTATGACATCTCAGTTTTCTGAGAAGTCAGAGAGTTTAATTTTTCAAATATTCACTGCACTGTCAACATTAATTATGTTCGGGAATCAGGGTCAACATTAACTATCTGAAGCATTGCAACCTATCATGGAAGGCTCTGTTTCTTAAAAGGCCATCGTAGGGGTGCATGTTGGATTTGGACTCCATCACAACCACAATTTACACAATTTTTAGATGCTGACTTATACCCTCAGAGGTGACGAAGAGAATGGTCAAGAGTTCAGGAAGGTCTCAGCAGGACTGGAGAATTCTCCTGCAAAGCATCTCTTTGCTATGAAGTAAAGAGTGTTGCAAAAAGTGTTCTACTTAGGGTTATTAAATATACAACTAAGACAAAATTACTCTATTATTAGATGTTAATGGCATTCTTTGGTCTATTGTTTATAAGGATGCTGTGTTTCCTGGGGTGCTTGAAGATCAGAGTGAACCCTAATTCCTACTCCTCAATTTTCTGACAGTGTAAAACAAAGAGAAAAAAAGGCCATAATTCTGCACTCTTGTGAAAAAAATTGCTGTAGATGCAAGGGGCACTGCGGTGCACCGTGAAGTCTAACAAAATTTCATGGCCCCCTTCAGCTGCTCTCTTCTGCGGCCTCTGCCAGTAAGTTCTGTAAAGACAAAGTTGTTTATAGAACTCTCACTTACTTCTGGTCTTCTTTCTGCTTCTGATATTCAAATCTCTCAAGGATGGCAGAAATGTTCCCACTTATCTGGAGGGGGTACTGACTAAAATTTTATTTTACTTTTATGTATTTAGTACAGGATCTACAGGGTCTCACTACATAGATCGGCCTCGTAGTGATCCTCCTGTTTTCAGCCTCCCAAGTGCTGGGATTACAGATGCATGCTGCTACACCCAGTCTCAGTCACTGTCTCAGTGCACCCTGGGGGCGGGGCCAGCATGGCCCACCGGGGATGGAACCCCAGTCTGACTAAAGTTTTAAAAGAAGTTGCAGAAGGAAGTGAACTTTGGTGAAGAATGCATATCTCCTTGTTGGGCATTTTGGGAGTGACTGGCACAATATCATGTATAAGACCTTAGTAACCAGTGATGGGAGAATGGTCAGACTTGTTTACAGAAGGTTTATGAGAAATCAGAGTTTAATTTTTCCAATATCCATTGTACTGTCAACATCAATTTATGTTCAGGGATCAGGGTTAACCTTAACTGGTGCTGAACCATTGCGACCTATCATGGAAGGCTCTGTTCCTTAAAAGGCCATCGGAGGGGTGCATCTTGAATTTGGGCCCCATCACAGCCACAATTTCTAATCTTTTATAGCCACAATCACAGTTTCTATACACATACTCATGAGAGCTGCACTCTACTGGCTCAATTCATTTACATATCGTGAAATTAAAAAGGAAAACGAAGGCAAATAATGTAGTAATGCAAGTATTCAGTAAACATGTGCCTCACTCCCTAAAAAAATAAAAGAAAGGGAAATTGTTCCATTATGGTATTGGCACCTGTTTGATACATTTTTCTGACAACTCTATAGATCTGATGAAATTATGAAAGAATTTAATTGTCATTTGTAAGATAGAGAGGCTGGGGGAAATCACTTTATTTCTGTCGTCTGTTCTTGGGAAAGAGAACCTAGAGGATTTCTGCAAATGCCAAATGATATAATGGCCTGAGTAACTTTAAAAATTCTTACACTGGAATATATTGTCTTTAGTTAAATTGTTAAAGAGAATTTCATACAGAGTCAAAAGAAGGAATTTTATACGCATTTAAAATAAGTGTTAAGGAATTTATGCTATTAGTTAATAAGAGAAACAACAAGATTTTATAGCTGTTAGTCCAATCTTCCTTCTCATTGAATTAAGAGAAAGTAGCTTTATATCTATCCTACTTTGTATATACAGTTACAAAATGGGCCTTCATTTATACCCATTTTTTGTTTAATTTTGTCAGAGATGGGTATTCCATTGCCATTTAAATATTGTAGGTGCNTGAATTCAGCAAAATAATTCAATGTAGTCCAGTAGTCCATAATAGTGGTGGGTTATCTGCATGACTGGAAATGTCAGAAGTTGTTGACTTGAGCCTTTTACAGCTCAGTACATTAATATGGCTTTACTTTTTATACCTCATTTTTGTACTTTTCTGCTGGATGGTTAAGATCAAAATAAAGCAAGACCTATATAACAATAAATGTAATTTCTGTATCTGACAAGGACAGGATATCATGTCTGCATCTTGTACTATGAATAGCTATTACAAAGACAACAATATGCAATGTATTAATTATTGAAACTGTCCTACTAACCTGTGTTGAAACTGTCTCATTGCTATTTGTTTCTCAATAAAATTAATTTAAAAATAGGGGGAAAAAGCAAAAAAAAAAAAAACCCTGAAATCTTTTTTCTTTTGTCCAGTTAGTATTGTGTTGGCTGTTGGCTTTGCAATAGATGGCTTTTATCAGACTGAGGTAGAGACCATCTATTCAAATTATCTGGTTTTTTTTTATCATAAATGAGTGCTGAACTTCATTAAAAGATTTTTATGTAAAAAAATTTATAACTGATTTCAAGGAAAATTTTGAACAAGGAGGCTAAGAAATAAATACACACATGCACATATACACATTCTCTCTCTCTCTCTCTCTCTCTCTCTCTCTCTCACTCACTCACACACACACACACACACACAAATATCACAAACCTGGATATTCCTGCAAGGGAGAGAAATCAGTTGTCTCTTCACTATACAAAAGTTATTTGCAGAGCTGTTAACAGAAAACTGCTTCACTTTGTATCTGTTATCTACCATACCTAGAACTGTAGAATAGAGCAGAAACAATGAAAGATGCAGATCTGAGGCTCAGATAACCAAGAGGGATATATGCCAATCAGAACATGGCGTCTCATTTAAGATGTCCTGTGGTCTTTTAGTACATTTCAGTCTGTTAGCAAGTTTTTTTTCTCTATATAGATGATAGAAAACCAAGACAAAACCAAGGCACCTTCCTGAATTATTTCTATGGTTATCTCAAGTTCTCGGTTTGTGTATCAGATATACATGCAGCTTTATCTGATTAAATTGCACCCCGAACAGCACACATTTACTGAGGATGATGAAGGATCATTTTTATTTGCAGGAGCAGAAGAATACAGTGGGCATGAGAACTCAAGTCCCCGCTCGCAGGTATCATGTGTGGTAGGGTGAGATTGCAGGGGAGAGGGGTAGACAAGAGGGCGCATTAGTGGGTAGGGGGAAGGCAGGCTTTCTCTCCGCTCTCCAGGGACTTGGCTAGGGATGGTCAAATAACATTTCAAAGATTTTCATTTCTGGAAATTCATTTTTAAATTCCTCCAAATGGAACATTGTAGGAGAATGTGATTTTTTTCTTTTATCAGATCATCAAAGTAATTTGTGCCTTTCCATAGAGTCATAAGTTTTCTCAGGATTTTTTCTTTGGCCTGCCTGATTCAAGAGCTGCATATACTCACCACCGAGCATTCTCTCTTCATTTATTTATTCTCTGCTGTTTTTCATCCTAAAGTTCAAATTCCCTTCCTACCACTGCTAACAGCAGCAGACAAGAAATCATTTAAATGTAGCTCTCTTTCGTGCATGTATCAAAGCTATTTCCCTCAAGGTGATTCACATCCTCAGACTTTCAGAAATGTGCAAACATTTGTGGCATCAGTAATATGCCAGCGAAGCTTTGGCTGTACCAAAGGTCAGGAATAAAATTAGAGCAGTGAACTAATTAGCATTGAATGTGCTAAAGGGAACTGGTCATTATGTTTCAGGTTTACCACTTGGGAATGGGAGGGTGAGATCAACTTTAAAACCCAAATCATCAACCAGGCTCTCCTTATGTCTTCTGAGATTTGAACAGTATTATCAACAGCAGCCTGCAACATCATCTTTAAGAAATATAAAAACTGGCACCAGGGAACCGATCATTCTGCATCTGGGAAAAATAATCGAATGCATTTTGGCATTTGAGCTTCTCAGAGCCACGAAAACTGCTTCCCTTCTGACTGAGCAGCTATAATTATAACTGATAGAAAGATTCCTTGAAGCAAAATTTTTCTTTTACAGTGCCTTGATTAGATTGTGTTTACCTTTAACTTAAAAACCAGGCAGCCCAATGAAGTGGTGTTCGAAATTGCCTTACTGTCTGGCTCTACTGTCTTTCTGCAGGATTTAAAAGCCAAACTCTTTAGCTGTCACCTTAGCTCCTTCAATCTGTCTGACTTCACATGTCAGGGAACTTGATCCCATTTTCTGGAGAATTTACTCTGTATACCTTTCAAATAACGTTGGAGGAAACTGTTGGAGTGGACACGGTAGCATGATACGGAAGTAGCTCTCCGGATGTCTTTTGCCATCTATTTTTAATCTCGACTTTCCCAGTTTTTTCATATGCTAATGATGGTTATTAAAAGCATTTTTCATTTCTTATGCCTAGCAGCTGATCTACTTCAGGAATAGACAATTGCTCCGCAGCAATAATAAGAAATTAAACCCCACCAAAGGCCCCTAGAGTCAAGGGCCTAACAGGAGCGCTGAATTTTAGCTCTGTCGTTTGCTAGTCATGTGACCCAAGGCAAGCACCTTCATGGCTCTATCCTCAGCTTCCTTATCTGGAAATCAGAGATGAGAACATCAGTCCACTAGCATAGGAATTAAATGAGCTCATTTTATAAAGTGCTTAGTATGCAACGAGGGTCATATAGTTTGAATCAAGTCATTAAAATAATTTCACTGTAAAGATTAGAAAAAAGAGCTAAATGTTCATTAGTGGAAGGCTAGTTCACATATAGTATATTTATACAGGAAGACATAATGCAAATATTAAAAAGAGTGGAGTGCGTTCTCTGGTTAATACAAAAAGACCTCCAAGAAGAAGAATGCAGATAAATATACGTGCGTGCATAAAAAATAAAGCCTGGAAACACTCGCAGGTAACTATTATCTGCACTTGTTCCGGAGAGGCACAAAGAGAGATGACAATGAATGAAGCATCCTTTGTATCATATCACTCTTCTAAAAAAATATCATCAGCTTTCAGTTGTTATTACCTTTTCAATAAAATCCAGTTAATTGTGATTTTAGTAGGAGAAAGAAAGATAATTGAAAAGAGGAAGGACGTGTATGTCTCTGAGTTAAAAGAATAAAGATAAATGTAAGAGACTCTCTTGAAGTGCTTCACTGTCATCTTCTTGCATTAAACACGAGGCTATTGTGTTCTTCAGAACTGAAGGCCCGCACTGGAGATCCTAAAACCTCGTGGCGAGAGCTGGAGGCAGGGCGTAGCCCGTAACTTCATTCCTTATAGGTATGAAACCGAATATGCTCTTCCCCACCTGCCCACGGTGAAGCAGTCTTTTCTTAATTTTTGAGGGAATAGAGCCATAGATAAGAAGAAGGAGAAAAGGAACCAAAGGATGAGTTGCATCAGGGAAAGACAGAGCATTCTTTATAAACACAGACAAGTTGCCTTAAATATTTTTCCCGGAAGTTTACTATATTACACCTAATTCCAGCTATTATTTATTCCCTAGAGTTAAAATGTAGACCGATGAACAGGGACTATAATAAGTATGAGGCCACTATGTATTGGAGACTGAGATTTAAAAAATGAGGTGATTGAGGCTTAGGTAGCTACAGCAGTGGACCCAGAGCTGGCCGCCAACACTGAAAAAGACATTTACCTCGCTGAAATGAGGATTGTATCCTGGCTCTGTCATTCACAATTTGTGTGCCTTAGGAGTTAGTTCTCTTCTCTGTACCTCATCTTCCTGCTCTCCAAAATGAAGGTAGTTGCATGTGTGACAATCTATAAACAACTTGTTTTGTTACACATGCTGTGTTTCTATTCAAAACCTAGAACAGCTCCAGGGATATAGTAGGTTACCAATAAGTCTTTTGATAAAAATGAATTAAATGAATATGTTTAGCAATATAAAGCTACACTTTCCTGACACTGGAAGGTAGAGCCCAACCCACAATTTAAAAGACAAAGGGCTTATTTGGATTCTCAGTTCCAGTCTATGGTCAGCCAGCTCCATGGCAGAACCCAGATAGCAGAGGAGCACAGTGGAGGAAGTGCTCACCACAGGTACCAGGAAGCAGAGAGAGAAGGAAGGAGCTGGGGACAAGAACACAGCCCTTGCAGCCATGCCCCTAATGAGCCACCTCCTGGTAGCAAGTCTGCTGTAGCAACCCCATGACCCAATCATCTCCAAACACATGAGATATTGGAGGGACATTTTAGATCTAACTCACATGAAGAAGGAAGCCTCTTCTTTGATTTCTGCAAGGCCTTTGCTAAGTTTCTTCACTGCATATTTTTCATGAAGATAGAGGATTATGTGATGGCAAAGATTAGCAAATGCTTCAGTGACTGTAATTAAAGGATGGATTAATGGATCAGTGTCAGTTTGGCAGTGGGTTTTGAGACTTATCTCAGAATTCTTGTCCTTTTTATCTGCTATATATTTTTGTCATTAACTTGCATAAAAGTATAAGCAATGTGGTTCATCAGGTATTTGCATGACACCCAGCTATAAGAAAAGATATAATGTAAGAATTAAGAGATTTTGATTGGATAACATGAGAGACAGGATAAAATAAGAAGAAATTTAACAGGAAAAACTTAAAGTCTCGCATTCGGGTCTAAAATATCCTCAAGCATATAATCATGGTGGAGGAGACATTGTCAATTATTTAATATATACCAATTTCAAAGGTAGTTTATATCAAGCAGGCCTTGCAACATTGAGTATCACTAATGGAAGTTTGGTAACTCAAGTTAGGGTCATCACTCTTCATTTCTAAAAGGTGGTACTCTGCTCTCGAAGTTCTGGTTCAAAACAACATGCAAACATTAATTTGAGTTTAGAGACAACTGACTGGTTAGGCTTGTGAAGGAACTTGACACTCTGTGTAAACTATGACTGGGAAAATTTAGCTAGGAGGAGAGATTTGTGGATGAGATTTTGCTTGGTTGTCATGTGGCAAAGAAATTAGATTTGATATGAAAGGTACCAACAGATCAACTATGATTGATGGGAGAATTAACAGAGAGACAGATTTCATATGGGTAGAAAGTGGGATGAAATATAGTGGTTTTCTTTATTGGAGAAATAAGGGATGTCCTTTTAAAAATCACAATACAAAAATTGTGAGATGTAAACATTGTTAATATTTTGAAAACTCACCATCTGTTAAAACTCAGGCATGCTAGTGCATTGTGGAAAAATAGTTCTGAGTTAATATTTTACTTAATTTGGCAAATATTCACGAAGAGGTTGACTGTAGTTCCACTTTGAAGTTACAGACAGGATGACTTTTAGATTAAATAATGTTTCAGGCCCCTTTCAAATCTGAGAGCCTATTACTTTATATGCACAAAAAGCATCACTTGTATCGTGAGCCCAGCTCAGCCACTGACCTTGGTTCTGGGCCTCCCATAAGTAAGTGCGAGCACGATTCTTTAACTCTGACCAGGCTCCATCCACAGCTGTTAACAGAAGTGGAGAGCTGATGCAGTTGCTAAGCAACGCAGATTCCAATAACTACACCTTCTTTTTCTTGGGTACCACATAAGTAGATAAACAACATTCCTTTGACTATGACTTAATCTTGCCCTGCCGGCTCACCTATGAAAATGAATGAAAGCTCAAGGTAAAAATTTAGGTAATTTAGGGCAAAATTTTCTGTGGATAAATAATCTGATCTTTTACAAGCTTAGATGGCTTGACCAATGTGAATAATTTTCCCTATCTTCACCATTTTAGTGTACAAGTAGGACAAAGCTCCAACAGCATTCTGTGTATCCTGATGACGGTGGTGTACAGTGCAGTGCCTGAGATAGACCAAGGTGACAATAGAATTTGTGGTATGTATGCAGTGATATTTCTGCCATAATTTTATCACCTCTAGGTGGAGTTTATTCCTGAGTTGGATTATTATTATTATTTTTAAAGATTTTAGAATATTAGATCACAAACAACTGTGGGCAGTAGGACAATGGAATCAATTTTTGGCAATAGTAAGTTACATGCTTGCCTGACTAAGCTCTGAACTCTTTGAGGGCATTTGTTTTTGCTTCCATAATTGCCAGAAAGCATACAATGCTAGGTTTGTTATGATTAAAGATCAAAGATGTCCTTAATAGAATATATATTCACTTATGTTTCCCATTTAGTGGTAATGCATATATCAAATATAAATAAATAACACGTGCCATCAAGATACCTGAAACAATGATTTATCCACATTCATTTATTTTTTCCCCCCCATAGGATTTTCCTATGTAGTTCAGGCTGGCCTTGAATTCACAATGATCCTCCTGCCTCAGCCTCCTGAGTGCTGGGATTAAAAACATGTGGCACTATAGTTGGCCTAATTTATCTAATTTTTATAAACCACTGAACTTAAAACTTTTCAACAGTTCACAAGCATGCTTGGATCTAAAGGATGGCGACATTTCAAAACTTTTTATTTCAACATTTTTCTTGTCTTGATTTAAAACATAAAACATTCTTTTTGTGAAGAAAACAATCAGCAGGTATGATACTAAAAATGAAATAGGAGCCAGGCATAGTGGTACATAAATGTAATTCCAGAATTCTGAGAGGCTGAGGCTAGAGCATCAAAAGCCAGAGTCCACCCTGGACAACTAGGAGATATAGGGAGACCCCGTGTCAAAAATAAGGGCAGGAGACGTAACTCAGTATGAGGGGCCTGGGTTCAAAATACAATGCAATGCAATGCAATGCATTGAACTACGGTGCTCACCGCTGTCCACAGGGGAGGGCACGGCACTTTCTGAAGCAGAGCTAAAGCAGCACTTGCTGGCATCCACTTGGCAGGGTGAGACCTAAGGAGTGGGGACACTGAGCCCTGAGGCCAAAGGTTCTCCAGTCATTGTCTGTTCCTGGCAGCGGAAGAGCCTGCAAGAGCCATGGCTGTAGCTTCCCCCCACCTCCGCCTCCAGCCCACTGACCCCACGTGAGTCACACGTGCAGCCCACACTTCCCTTGTGGTCTCCAAGGCTTTTGCATTGCAGTCAGCCTGGGAGCCACCAACCCCAGGAGTCATCAGAGCACAGGGTGTGGAAGGCAATTTTCCTTTAGCCTTGAAGGGCAGAGTGTTTGAGGGGGAAAAATGACACTAGAAAACCAGAAGAGGAAAGTCAGGTTCTTCTGAAGGCTACCTTGCCACTGTAAATTCTTTCTCTCTTTCCCAAAATGCACGGATCCGAGTTTCTGTGTAATTACATCATCATTATTCTGTGGTGTTGGCATTACTGTTATCCTTGTTTACAGGTAAAGAAATTGGGATACGGAAGTAAATGAGCCAAGATTTGTTTTCCTCCTTGTTGGGCACAAAGCCATTACTTCACCGTTTGAGAGCGATTGTTTGGAGAAGACTCAGGAGCACAGACTCTGTTGAATTTATTGATCATTTTCTGGTGCAGAGGACCGAACCCAAGGCTTTGTGCATGTTAAGCTCATGCCCTACTACTGAGCTATATGCCCAACCCATTTCATTTTGCTTCAATCACTCCCCTTCCTTTCTCTCTCCTATGTGGACTGAGACGATATTTCCCTAAATTAGAGCTTTCCTACCTTTATTGTTCTCCTCATAGACTCCTGAGATCCCAAGCTCTATAGTTAAGGATGAGATCTATCTTAGTCTTTTTTGTGCTCCTAGCAGCTGGCCACAGAATCCAACACCCAGCAGGGTGGTAGAATAGAGTGAGTGGGCAGAGGCTGCTGTCTGATTGTCTCCACTGAAAGGTATGCAGAAATGCCCACCCCGTGGCGACCCAGGACTTAATTTTACCTATGTACTGACTTGGAGGTGTGAATTTCCTTACTGTGCTTAGATTCCTTCGGAGTAACTTTAAGTAGACTAAGCTTGATCTTCATGGGGCTTTCTGCCCCTAACCTTCTATGTCTACAAGGAACTTTACGCGTTCACAAAGAGCAGCATCTTCTACTTAGGACTTCTTAGTTCACATCATCTGTGGCTCCTGGGAACTCTTACATGTGCATAATTTTCCACCTAGTACCACCTCATGTGTTGCATGAGGAATTAAGGACTGCATGCAAAAAAGACATCACACTCTTAGAAAAAAGTAGCCACGGTCATCTTCCCTCCTGAATCTGTGGGTTCTGCACTCACGACTTCAATTAGCCAAGGATGAATATATTTGAAAAAAAAGTGTTGGCAGTAAACCCATCCAGGATTTTTTTCCCACTTCATAATGTCCTAAATGATATATTACGACAGCTATTTATATCACATTTATGTTGTATTGTCAGGAGTACCATAGAGATGATTTAAAGTCCACAGGAGGATGTGGGTAGGTTATATGAAACCACCATATCATTTTATTTGAAGGACGTGAACATCTGGGGATTTTGATACGAAGACGGGGGTTGGAATCCGTCCCTGGAGTATACCAAGGCATAAATGTATTGATGGAAATTTAGTGGACGTTAACCTGAGTATTTACTAATAAGGATGTAATAAAGCTCTGTAATCTGGGCAATTACTAACTCCTCTTAGGAAGTTAGCGATATTTAAAGGCTTCTACTTCTGTGAGGGAGTGAGAAAATGTTAATTTTCAGAATCAAAAGACAACTCAGGCTTCTGGAGGGAAGGGAGAAGAAAGGGAAAGAAAAGAATTAAAATGCAATATGGACATGTACCAACTCCTCAACATGAATGTATTCATTATGTATTGCAAGCATATATTGAATAAAGTTTTGCAATGTAAAAAATAAAGGATATACGAGCTGCTTTTAGGAAGACTTGGTGCTTCAGTATAAGGCCAATATATTTGTACATGCATACAGGAGAAATTTTAAAAATCCAATTAATTCTTCATTTAATATGTTGTCTTAGTAACTACTATTTCAAGATGCTCAGGGCTTGCAACATAATTCATAGCTTTACCAAGGCAGAGAAAAAAAATAGAGAAAGACAGAACCTTAAAATACCTTTGCCAATTAAATCTTGAATTATTTTTGACTCTGGGAATAGTCAGTCTTTTTATTTAAGCGCTTAAGGATGATAAAGAGCACAGTGAATCTTCATGTTTTCACTTACATTTTCATTATTTTGCAGTCTTGAATGTGTTTAAGGGTTTCATCCAACTTCCTTTACCTTCAGATCTGAGATGTTAAAAATTGATATAAGGGCTAGTTTAATACTGGATCTTTACCACAAAGGCTAATGGGACAATTGTAGAGTTCATGATTCAAGACACCAAATCCCCCTAACCTCAGAGCAATGCGTGGGAATCTATTCGATGTGACAAAGTAAGCAATGAGACAGAGCCATAAAGTGTGTGTCAAGACAGCTAATACTTTCATGTTAACCCTTCGGAAGGAGAAGTTCACCATCAGAGGGCAGAAAGGTTAAGACAACTAGCCAGATTCATGGCAAACTTCAAAGGCTTGCTTAAAATTCCCAAGTTCTCCTTTGTGAAAAATCTCTTCTTATGTGGTAGATTCCTGTGGCAAGTTTCACTCACTGGTTACTAAAATATTATCCTCAAGTCCTTTCCTCTTGCCATCCTCTCTACAAAGCTCAGAAAGCCAAACAGCTCGTGTCATGCACCGAGAGGTGGTGATGGAGTAGCTGTAGCCTGAGGTATGCGAGCAAAATTCCACTGGGATGCTTCCAGATGAACTTGCTGTCCCCAGAGGAGAGAAAGATGTGCTGGAAGGCGGGGCCTTTCTCCTTTCCTCATTCCTGTCTTGAGTGTAGGCAGGACATCTGGAGCTTCAGAAATGATTTGCCCACCCCGAGGCTGCAAGTATAACAGAAAGAAACTTTCAGTGACACAGGCCAGCAGCCACCTACTTGGACACTTTGAGTATGAGGAAAACATTATTTGCTTGAGACTCTAGCAATTGGGTTTTATGTTATTTGCAAACAAAAGCATCCCTAGCCCATAGGGTGTTTAACATGCATCATTTATAATTCTCAGGACACACTGCCAAGCATCATATTCTTCCTATTTTGTCAGTGAGAAAACTGATGCATGATAAATCTAAATGACTTTTCTAGGGATGGACACTAGCCTCAGCTACTTCACTAGTATTGCCTGTTTTTCTAAGAAGGGTTTCACTTAGTAGATTAATATTATTGCTTCATGCATTTAATGAATTTTCTTACTTTCTCTGTCTTTGTGGACATGTACGAGTGTATGCACATGTGTATATAATACAATATTCCTACCAGGAAATTTGAGTTCTAGTCCAGTTCTTTTACAACCTGCACCACAGTGTCTCCTTTACTCAGTTTCCTCTTCTGTAAAATTCTGCACTGGTTCTGTAATGCCATCATTATCTTGTAAGATTGTGAGCTATGCGTTACCACGGGTTGCATATATCAGATCTATCTATCTATCTATCTATCGATCGATCGATCGATCGATTGATCAATCGATCGATCTATCTATCCAGGTTGCTCTTCCTATGGCAGATAGGCAGCAAATCAATTAAGTATGCTTTAATTAAATTCTAGTTTGCAGACCTGTGAAAGAGGTTTGCAAGTGTGACTTAAAGCATCATGGGACAATCTTATGGGAACATAGCAATTCAAACTCACAAACCAGAGAACGGAAAGGATGCTTCTGAGAAGAACTGCCATGCAAGCGCAAGATTCAAGAAGTGTGGGCTGCACATCTCTCCTGTGGCTCCAGATGGGGTCTGTTAGAGGCGTTCTGACAGAGCTCAGAGGCTGCAAAGACAGGGCGTGCGGGAGAAGAGCAGCCCCGGATTATCAGATGGGCTAAGGAAGGCTCCACGGCGGACTCTGACTGGAAAGACGAGGAGCGATTTCAACCAAGCGGAAGGTAAGTGGGAGGAAGTGAGGTGTGAGAGCCCTGCAGGCACGCAGAGAGCGCTGCAGGAACTGCAGACTTCACCTGAGCAACTGGAGGGCAGGCATGCAGGCCTGGGAGGAGGCTGGGGAGCCCAGTAGTGTTGGTCTTAGGGGGCAGTACAACCACGCGGCAGTGGGGTGGACAAAAGGAGCCAGAGTGCTGATGAGAGTGAAACTGAGAAAGATCAGTATGGGGCTGGGCTCGGTGGTCTAAGCGCCTGCCTGGCATGCGCAAGGATCCGAGTTCAGTCTCCAATACCACATGCCATGCTGGCCCTAAAACCAGGCGTGGTGGCACATGCCTGAAATCCCAGTGCTGGGGAAGCTGAGACAGGAGGATCACTGAGAGTCTGAGCTGTGTAGGCCCTGTATAAAAATAAATAAATAAATAAACCCCAACACACTTAAAGGCCAGTGTGTGGAAAGATGTCATCAAAGCTACACATGGCAGCCTCTGTTAGTGAATACCTGTAGTATGAACAATATTTACAGTGTCTGAAAAGATATAACATGCAAGCAGTGATGAAAACATACAACAAATGTTCAAAATGAAAAATTCCTTACAGCAAAGGGCACATGGCCGAAGCAGCAGCTCTGCGAGCTCCTCTCCAGTGCGTGTCCGTGCTTGTGCCCTCACGGTTGCCTCGCTGTCCTGAGCTCATGCAAATGTTCATCCTGCATGGTTACTTTGATTTTGGAGAAGAGCCAGAGCTGTTTGGTGCCAGCTCAGGTGAATATCATGGAGGAAGACACATGATGTTTTCATTTGACAGAATTGTTGTAAATGTTTTGAATTGATTTAGGAAACTGAGGCAGCCAAAAGAGACTCATGAAAGAGGACCTCAAAACTGTTTCAGGAAGTGTCAGGGATAATGGGATGTGTGTGAAAAGTAAGTGGGAGTGTTCGCAGAGGGGGCCTAACAGCTATATGGCTTTTAATGTAAAAATCTATCTTTAAAAAAATTTGGCCCTTCACCATATATTTCATTCCCTCTGTAGGAGGGTGAAGACCCGACAGGAGAATGTTGCGAAGTTCTAAAGGTAAAGTGGTGAGCATCGAAACAAAGAGATGGTGGTGGGGACCAAAAGACAGACAATTGCAAATGACATTACAGAAGTAGAACGACAGTACGTAGTGACTCATTAAATGATGGTGGTGATGAACATGGGCTCAAAACTCAGTGTATTGGTTAGGGTTTTACTTAGAGGAACAGATATAATATAAGGAAGGTATTAACACA
>NDGN011553076.1:0-11602 GCA_002564285.1 Tympanoctomys barrerae | reverse complement strand
CTTGTACAAAGCCTTTCTGGAATACATAGCAGATTGGAAGTATCTACCAATTCCTCTAACCAGAGCAGGATTTTAGCTGCAGTGGGGCTGCCCCTTCTTGGACTTTTTTGTCTTCACCTTACCCTTTTTACCAGCACCACTGGCAGAAGCCTTCTGGGCTTCAGGTTTCTTCTCCTTAGTGTCTGGCTTCTCAGTTTTTTCACCTGCCATCTTGTAAGATGGGAAAGAGTGAGCATGGGGTTTTCTGGGGCAGCAGCTCTTCTTTCTCTGAACAGATCTCTAAGGTGAGGGAACCAACTAGATTTCATCAGGACTCTGCATCAAATTTAGGAAACTGCCCAATAGCAGAAACCTGGGACTCAGTTTATGTGTCTGTAATAAAGAACCCATCAAGGAGAAGGCTCTGATGGGCTACATTGTCACCGACCACCATCATCAAATACATAAATTTAAGATAACATAAATGAAAAATAAAATAAAAACAAAAGCAGTATCTAATAGTGGCCTACCGTGTGTAGATCTAGGATCTGTGCAGTTTCCTGTACGGAGTAAGCTCCTGAGTGAGTCATACGCAGAAGAAGAACTGGACTGTATTGCATTTGTTTGTCTGTTTGGTTGGTTTTCCTAACACGCAGGTAGAGACGGTTGACTTATAAAATCAATGCACGTGATCCTTTTGCCTAGCTAATGGCATGAAGTAATTCCAATCTCTTCAAATAGTAACAGTTTTGGGCCCTCTGTACACCTTCGGCGCAGTGCTAGTAATGTACACACGTTTTGTTGATTCTCCCAACAACATTATGTGCTGGGTGCTATAAATATTCCCATTCATAGCTGAAAAACATTAAAGCTTAGAAAAGACAAGAAACTTACCCAGTTCTGTACCACCAGACGTAAAGATGGTGCCTGACAGTTTCAAAGTGTATACTCAGCTGCTCGCTCAACTTTACTGTCCTATCTGTAGACTACAATGGATATTGACAGGTCTAAACTGTGTGTGAAAGTAGAGTGGGCTTTTTGTGTTATTGTTTTCTACCTAATAATAATCATAATTTGCCAGGTCCATTTTTACTTAAAGTATTTTCGTGACTAAGAAAACAGATGTGGACTTACAGAATAGCCCCTGATTTACCAGAGCTCTTACCCGTACCACCAATTCTTGTCCTTTGACAATTTAATGTCAGCATGCCCTGACAATCACAAACCAGAAGCAAGCTGAGGATGGTTATGGTTACATCTTAAAGCATCTTTTTCTAACCTTTGCGTCACTTTCCTAACAGCACTCAAATGGTTTTTGATCACCTCATCAAAAACCACAGCATCTAAATCTGTCGTCCCCTTTGTGCTTGCTTAGAACCTTCACAGGCTATGACTCCACCCTCACCCATTGCTCTTGCTTCAGAGCTTCATCACATCTGTTTCAACAGAAGCATTAGGGGCCAGGAAGATAGCTCAGTGGCATAAGCACCTGCCTGGCAAATGCAAGGTCTCAAGTTCAATCCTCTGTACAAAAGAGAGGAAAAAGGCATTTCTCATTTGAAATTCACTACCTGTACCAGATGGTCTTACTCACTTTAAGGCAGACTTACATGTCAAAGGAATAATTTCTGAAATGGAGAACTTGAAATGGAAATAGTTGAAATTCAACAATGTTCTCAACCCACTAGTGCTTTACAAAGCACAGACCAGAGAGACCACCAAGTCTCACTTTTGACCAAGTAACAGCCCCAGCACATCAGTAGCCTACAGTGTCACAGCAGAGGCCCACAAAAGCAAGGACACCGACCTCTCCCAAATCAGGGTGACCTTCCTGTCACAGAACCTTAGAAAGTGAATGTGCAAAGAGAATAGCTTCAGAGACTCTGAGGCCAGGTCTTATTTTGCTGTTCGATGTGAGTGCTCTCCTCACAAATGAGTCAACCAGGCACTCAAGGGTGGAAAGCATTAGGGGCCAGGTAGATAGCTCAGTGGCATAAGCACCTGCCTGGCAAATGCAAGGTCTGCAGTGTCACAGCATGAGGAGAACTGCTTCAGGTCAAGTGCCACTGACAGGAACCATCCATGCTCTGGGCTTACACAGGGCGCCGGGTGCCATGACACAGTTCTGGCCTCTGAGGAAGCAGTAAAGATACGGTATTTGGATCCCCTTCCCCAGACTCTGCCGTGGGGAACACAGCTCCCTGACAGCCCTGTGCAGACACCGAGTGGGGATCTCCAGGCCTTGCTTTCTGGGCAGTCCCCGCGGCTGGAGAGCCAGTGCCAACACATTCCTGTACAATGCTAGGCTCTCCCGAAGGCCACCTTTGTCCAGGGACTCAACTTTGTCCAGGGTCAAACTTTTTGGGAGTTGTATAAATTTTTCCTATGTAATCCTCTCTTCTCAAGTGTCAGATCCACAATGTGGCCTGAAGCAGAACTGACTCAGAAACAGAGCACAAGCCATCGATCAGATTTCAAACATTTAATGTAGTGCCTTGAAAAAGTAAAAAAGAAACAGGCGAAATGAATTTTAATTATATCAATATATATTTAATGATGTTTTGTATTTATTCTAAGAGATTAACTCCACCTTCAGTACAAAAAAATATTTTGAAGGTCTCTAGGAGGTATTTGATATTCTTAGCTGTGTGAAGGGACTGTTATTTCTACTTTCATTCTTTGGCACTAAGCTTTAGAAACCCAGTGTGTATTCTGTAAACCTCGATCTGACCTGACCGCATTGAAGATGTTGAGAGACCGTCATGCCTGCCTTCCCACTGGGTAGTGCAGATCCCAAAGGCCTCTCTGGCTACAGGCATGATCTCCAGAAACCTTTCACAAGCCTACTTAGCATCTTGTCAGGGAATGGGAACTGACGGAGTTTGTTTTGTAGTCTTTGGTCCAAAACCTGTCATCAGATGTGCAAATTCTTTTCTAAAGAAACCTTATGGCTCTCCTGTTTAGAATACTTTGGTGGCCACCTCTCATTTCAGGGAACCCCTGCCCTGGATTATCAGCAGCCTCTGTCACATTGCTGTCATCTGCACAGCCAGCTTTTCTTACAGCATTGCCACGCTTACACCCTCCCACCAGGACCGTCTCCTCCCGGCTCCATCCACCGACCTCACTCCGCATGGCCTCCCAATTGCTCAGGTGGCTGCGGTCTTCTGACAGGCTTCTTCCCACTGGACTAATTGGAAGCTAATGCTTACATCACTCTTGGTATCATCAATGTGTACATTTACTAGTTTAACTTTACATCTGTATGCCATGGCGTAGTCCTACAAGAACTCATACCTTCACACACACACAATTTTCAGAATGCAAACTACTTACCTCCAATATTCATTCAGCGTGTACTTACTCAGGATATAATTTTGCACTGGATGACAACCATTAAAGTGAACACAGAAAAGTCGACACTGTTGTTCCTGTGGTCAAAGTGTGAAGGCCAACTTCATGTGTCAGTATGGCTAGTTATGGCGCCCAGACACCAGTGCAGATGCTGCTATGAGGGCTGTCGAGATAGCTCAGCAGACTAAGTGCCTGCTTAGGCAAGTGCAGGGATCTGGGTTCAATCCCCAGCACCACAAGCCACACTGGTCCTGCCCCCAGGTGCACTGAGCCAGCCAATGAGACCAGGCATGGTGGCACACGCCTGTAACCCCAGCACTGGGGAGGCTGAGACAAGAGGATCATGACAAGTCTGAGCTACGTAGTGAGACCCTGTACCAATGCATAAAAATAAATAAATACATTAATGAAAATAAATGTTGCTATGAAGGTATTTATTAGATGTCGTTAACATTTACAAGCAGTTTACTTTATGTAAGGTAAACAACCTCCTCCAGTCGGTTGAAGGATGGAACAAAAACTTTCCAGAGTAAGCAGAAGTCCACCCCAAGGTGGAACATAAAAAGGCTGTCTGAGTCTCCAGACTCCTGGCCCACCTCAAGGCTGCAACACAAACTATTAATTGAATTTTCAGCCAGTCAGACAGCCTAAGAGATTTTGGTCTTACTGGTCTCAACAATCATATAAGTCAATTATTTAAAATAAACCTGCCTATGTCCACATGCTCCCAGTTCTGCTTCCTTGAAGAACTCTAGTTCTCAAGAGTTTTTCTTTCAGTTATGGAAATGAAATAGGAAAACTCAGAAAGCTAAAAACAACACAAGGCAGCTGTATGTTTTCATGATAAATCATTCAGTTGTGACTGTGAGATTCATACTTCAGACCCCACATGCTCCACTGTTCACAAGGAAGAGAGAGATCAGAATTCTTTTGTATTTAAACTTGAAACTATTTAGAATTATAAAACTAATTTGTTAACACCGCAAACCCACATTTTAAAAAAGTATATTCCACATTTGATCTATCTCAGTTTCTGTTAAAATGTTTCTGCTGAGATAGAAGATAGAGAAAGCATGACCCATTTAAATTCAGGCAAAACTAATCTTGCAAGTTGATCAAAAAATACTTGGCAAAAGTTCCCTTGTTAAAGTGTCTAGAGGATATCTTAGTAAGAATTGAAAAAAATCTCAATCTAAATTAGGGCAGAAAACTGTGGTTTTCCAATGTTTAAAAAAAAAAAAGGCTGCATCATTTGCTTCATTAGAGAGGCAATTTTCCTATAACTTGACATTTTTAAAAGGCTAACTTGTTTCATATTCCCATTTCTACCCTTTTAGTACACCCACACTTGATTCTGCAAAACATTTTTAAATCTGGCCAACTCAGCTTTTCTGCCCTAGATATCATAGCTCATAAAGTTGAGGTCTGTATTTTCTCAGTCATAAACAATTGATAAGGCGCACACACCAGAAGAGAATATTCATAATAGAGCAAACATTTTTACATAAAAAATGTAATATCTAAACAAAGGACAGTTATCCAAATGCACAAAGAATTCTTAAAATTCAACAATTAAAACACAGAACTAAAAAATGACAAAGTAGATAGAGACAACTCTCCAAAAAAATATAGGTGGAAAATTAGTATGTAAAAAAATGTTTACAGTCATGCATCGTTAAAGAATTACAAACTAAATCACATCTATTAAATACCGAAGTCCAGGCACTAACAGCGCTGCACACGGGTGAGGACATGGAGTAAAAGCGACTTTTATTTACTGCTCATGGAAATGCAAAATGGTGTAGCCACTTTGGAAGACAGATCAGAAATTTCTTCCAAGAGAAACAGCATCTTAGCATTGAAATCAGTGATTCCACTCCTTGGTATTTACCCAAATAAACTGAAAACATATGTCTATGCAAAAAGTATGTACACTTGGATCCTTCAGAATTGTCAACACTTGGAAGCAACTGAGATATCCTTTAGTAACTGAACAGACAAATAAATAATACCCAGATAATGGAGAATTATTCAACAGTATAAAAGAGCTACCCAATCATGAAAGGAAATGGAAGAAATTTACATTCATATTACTAAATGAAAGAAGCCAATCAGAAAAATCTATGTACTGTGTGAGTCTAACAACAAGACATGCTAGAAAAGACAGACTATGGAGGCAATAAAAAGATCAGTGACGTAGGGAGGGATGAATTGGAAGAGCACAGGAGATCTGAGGACTGTGAAAGGCCTCTGTACAGTGCTGTATGCTGCATACGCTTGGCCAAGCCATAGAATGAGCAGGCAAGTGAACCACCCATTTAGGGACTAATGACATGTCAACAAAGCCCTGTTATTCAGCGTGTGGATACTGGGAAGGTAGTGTGTGGGGTTGGGGGGAGATGATGAATGAACTCTGTATGCTTTCTGCCCCACTGTTCTGAGAATCTAAAATGAAATGTATTAATATCTTATCTCTACTACAGCTGAAAATAAGCAGTTACCAGCCTGTGACCAGGGTCTCAGACTTCCTAAGCCCTACACACCCACACCTTACCTTGGTCATCTGCATGAAGGCTTCTATTTTCAAATCCATTCTCAGTTCTCATCTAAAATTTCCTCTGTCTTCTTCCCCTCACTGCCAAACACATTTTTTTGCTAGTGGAGGAACGGAGGAGAATCAATCTAACCACGAGGCTAAAATAGGTGTGAATGACTGGAATTTCTATGAAATAAGAAGTGCATTAATTCAAATCCCAAAGGTGTCTGGGGAGGAGAGTTATTGGAGCAGGGCACTTTCTAGGCATTTTATGTAATCTGAGTTGTCACCACTAACCCTTCCCACCATCATCTCAAATCCAGTGAGGTCACCGGACGTGGCATTTCTGAAAACATCATGGCTCAGTGGCGGGCAGGCTACCACCTGTCAAGATGACCCATATCTGGGAATTTCAGACTTTGTAACAACCAATGATTAAATTCCTGTGTGAGTTAAGATTTTTTTAGAGCACCTCTCAGTGAACAGAGCCATGGGAATATGACATTCAGTGAATAGAGTCTGCTGATTGTCTGCAAGTTAGCACCTACCTTAGCCCTTAGAAATCTGAGCAAAATATCATTAGCAGTTGGCTTTGGTTCCTTGTGAGTACATTGACCCTGTATGCCAGTTGCTGGAGACAAACCCAGGTTATTCTTGCTCCCCCCCAAAATTAATACCACCCCTTTTTAATCCCAAGAGCATCCTATTTGGAGCAATAAATAACATCATCATATTTGTGAAACAGGCTGATACACCATGGTAACCAACTTAATTGAATGCATTTAGAAAAAGCTACTAGATCTATAGCTGCTCTATTAGTCAAGGTTGCCGCAGAGAAACCAAACCAATAGAATGTGTAGCCACACAGGGAGAGATTTGTTTCAAGGAACTGGCTTGTGTGATTACAGATACATGCAAATCCAAAACTTTCAGAGTAAGCTAGAGTCCCAGGACAAAACACATGGTGTATTTTTCTCTCATCCCTGAGAAAAAATACCCAACATCCAAAATTAAGGAAGGAAAGGTTAATTTAGCTCACAGTGTGTAGAGGTCTCAGTACATAATCTCCTGGCTCCAAGGCAGGATGACATGTTGTAGGACAACAAGAGCAAAAGGGCAAAGATCAAGCCTCCTTCCTCCCTTATACTGTACGCAGGCTACCGGCCCTCAGGGGGGCACAGCGCTCACACCATCTCCAGGCCCTCCTCTTGCACAGGCTCTGGATATTTACAGAGTGAGAACTCTGACCCCTCATTAAACCACTTAATTAAAGTTTTAAACTTTTCAAATTGACACGATGAACAACATCCTAGAATGGTAAGGGCATGTCCTCTATACCCAGGATCTAGAACTGCTGAGTTCTTTGTTAAGCTTCTAGACTCCTCAAGTTAACACAGGGGTTAACACAACGTATCAATCGTAACAGTGCAGTTCAAGTGTGAGACCTTCTGTTGACAGAATTCCCTCTTGTCTGCAGGATGTCACTGTTTTGTTCATTCAGGCCTTCCATCTGAGTGGATGGCATCCACCCCTCTTATAGAGAACAGCTTACCTTACTCAAATCCACCAATTTAAATGTAGATTTCATCCAAAAATGTCCTCACAGAAACAATCAGAATAATGCTGAAGCAAATATCTGGGCACCGTGGCCCAGCCAAGCTGACACATAAAATTAACTACTGTAGTTGGATCTTCAGCAAACTCATCTCTTTCTTTCACTGACGTTCCTTCATCTCAGTGCTGTCATGAAAATTGTCCAGGACTTCCACGCTTTGTTGAGAGGGGGTGATGACCCCTCTGTTTCTATGGAAACAACACAAAGAATGTATTGCAGCTATAGGACAACATTTATTCATGGAATGGTGCACTCTAAATGCAAGTAGTTCTTCACTGCAGGGAACAGCATGCTTTGTTTTGGTAGGAGTCTATGTGGTAGTCCCCTTCTGGTGTATCCTGAGCTTTGGAAGCAAATATCACTTTGTCACAAACTTTATTTTCCACCAGAACATTCCTGAAAGGAGCTTCTGAATTTGGAAGATAAAGCTGTTGATGCAAGGCAGGAGTTAACCTTGAGGTGGAGTGACCTTTTCATTTATCATCCAGATCCAGAAGACATTTGGGAGGTGCCCACTGATCCCCAGCCTTCACAAAGGGAATGAAAACATAGAACCAACCTGAGTATGCCTGCCAGTCCTGTGTGTCAAATGTAAGTGCCTGTGGCGGTTGAGCTGCAAGGATGACAACAATGTAGGGCCTTTAGCGCCTAAGTGCCCTGGCCCCTGAGTGCGCAGGTCTGTAAGAAACAGACGCAGACAGCTGAGGCCTCTTTTCTCTGCAACTGTTAAGCTGAACCATCAACCTGACTGGCTTGGGAGTCACCTAAGCAGTGGCAGCCAGCCTGTACCACGTAGTAATTTGATTTGATTTTAAGACAAAAGACATTAATAAATGAACTGTTTCTCTAAACCAAAACTTCAGTATTTAGGTTTAATTGTAGTGTTGGTGCTTTGCAATAAACAGGTGGGAATGGGGCTGCCCTGAAAGGTGCGCCATCATTGCCCTGGGGAATGAGCAAATCACACTTCTGTGCAGGTCTGGGTGGGCCACTGGACTGACAAGGCAGAAGGGACACCACCAGAAGCAGAAGTTCTGCTTCCTTAGCATGCCATTTTAGAAGTCACTTGAGCCTAGATAAGCTCACTGCTCACCACTCCGCTCTTGGGCTCTTGGTTAGCCATTAACCCACACAAAGAGGAACATGTATCATCTGGAAGAACAAATAGATAAGACAAACTGTGGGGCAAGCTAGAATTTAACCGCACCCTGCCTGACTAAATGTAACTCTTGTGCCCAGAAGGCCCTAAGCCTAGTGAATTCCTATAAATTTCCAAAATGAGATAATGTGGTTACCATAGAAACCTGCAAAGGATAAAAGCTCTGGAGAAAAAAGCCCTGGAGTCAACATTTCTGACTCTGTGTCGGCTTGCAGGCCGCAGGCTAATAGATCTTATTTATCTCTCCTTGGCTTCTGTAGGTGAATCCCCGTGCTCTGCTTTTCACTCCAATAGTCTCAGCCAGTGCTCACTAGAAACACAGACTTAAGGGAAGATGTACAAGTAGATGAGGACTATCGAAGTAGGTTTACAATGGCTTCCAGCAGAGGCAGATGCAGAAGAGTGCTAAAGGTCTGTCTGGACATGGGAGAGCCAACAGAGCCAACAAAGGTGGAAGGCCTGGAGCTCACAGCAGCATCCTGTGTGAGCTCATAACAGAAGGCCAAGGGTCTATGATGGAGGCTGAAGAGTCTTTGCTGGAAACCAGGAGATTCTGTCCAAGGCAAAGGCGAAGACTAGAGCTTCTCTGAGGAAACTGAGCTTCTCCACGCTTCTCTTTTATCCCACTCAAGCTACCAGCCTATTTGTTGGTACCTTGCACATGCAAGATGGGTGTGTCTTCTGTCTTCAGTAAATCTCCTCAGCCACACCCAGCACTGTGCTAATCTAATTTAGTTGAGCATTTTACTCAAGTTGACGTGCTCAGAAAACTATCACAGTCCTGGAGGTTGACCTTGGGGTCTGGATCTGGTCCCTGGCTTCTTGCTTTCTGGTATACTTCTATGCTTTTCTTCCTGTGCCTTACTTCCTGTGAGGGAAGCAGCTGTACCCCACCACACCTGAACACCAGGATGTTCTTGCTTAGGGCCAGGAAGCCACAGATTGAAACCGTGAGCTAAAATAAATGCCCTTTCCTCTTAAATTATGGGCGTTGGGTATTTTGTGCCAAGAAATCTGACTAATGCACCCTGAGCCTAATACACCTTGGACAGCAGAATGAGCATCCTATTGGTGTGTTGTGCATCATTTCATCTGTTCAGACTTGCTCATTAAAGTGGCATTCTCCTCTTGCTTTGTGAAGAAGAACTTAGTGTTCCTAAGACCTGCAAGTTTTTAGAAAGATTCTTTCCAAACTTCTTCATCATCAGTGTGCGTCACATCCCACTTGGAATGATAAGAAAGGATCACTTTGACCTTCTTCTTTCTCTAGTGGATGCCGAAAGTCAAGAGGTATTCAAGGAGTACTGGAGTTTCATCAATAATTTTTTAATCTGTGTCTCTATATAAAAAGACATTTACTCATTTAGAGAAAGAAGAATCTTCTTCTAGTGCCCACATGTAGACTATCTAGAGCTCCTATATAAAATATAAAATTTTTTAGTCTATTAAAAAACTATAACCCTGAAAATGCATCTTTTCATGCATCAGGCATTTGTTAAGCACGGAAAACCATATGGCTGTTCTGGGCATTGGGCACACAGGAGTAATGAAAACAGACAAAAATTCAGCCAGCATGGATGTAGACTGGGGAATGTTGATAAAGTTCCTGGGGGACAACTGTGGGAGTTTTTCTTTATGTCTTTGTCACTGCCCTTCTTATAACCTACCAAAATAGTAAGCAAACATTTTTACTTCTTTTAGCACTTGGGATGCTTATCAGGACCCCAACATTATATTCTCAGATAATTCACAAATAGCAAATTTACCAAGTCTTTCAGCCTCCTGGAGAATTGCTTCAGCATTCCTTTGTCTCTTATGAACATGCCTGACGTGACTGCTAAAGAAGCAATCTCAGACTGTGTTAGAAAATGTGCGTTATCTTCGTAAAGGAAGACAATAGCTTCTCCACACTTCTGCTAACCCAGATTCTAACTTCCTTATTTTGTTTGGTTCTGGGAAGAACATTTCAGAGACCTTAAATACAAAGGCTCTAGGAAAACATAGCAATAATTTCGGAATTCTTTTTAATTCTAAGCACTTATGTTTAAATAGTGAGAAGAAATAGTTACTATTTCCAGAAGAATTCCTGTCATGTAGTGATTCAGCATCACAAGTACTTGCTCAAGATGAGTGAGGTCACAGAAGACACTGGCAGCTGCTGACACATACACAAAGTGCTAACGATGTTCTTCCTAAGACAAGAAGAACCATATACTTGCCACTTGTGAGCTATCTTTGAGAACACAATGTTGAGATCCTGATAGGTACCCAAATACTAAAACAGTAAATATATTGTAAATTCTACATTTACAGTCACTCTTTAAGAGGAGGCTATAACAAAAACATAAACTGAAAGCTTTAGAGAAAATGCCATTATCTAAATCCAGAGTATTCAGGAATGCAATATTTCCAAATTCTGCTACAGAAAATTCTTCTCCCTATGACTCTGAGTATGGAAAATATCACTTAGAATTACATACAAGCTTCCAAGTGTTCAAATATCTTTAGACTTGGTGTTAAAAATAAATTTTAAACATTGTCAGCTTTTACTGGCACAACAATTCCATCTTCTCTTTGGCATGTGTGCCTACCAAGACTCAGCTCTCCTCACAGCTCCTGTGGCAGGCTTCAGGAAAAGCAATCGACTACGGCCTGAAGCAATGCTGTGCTTTCTTGCTGGGTACGGAAGGAATGGAAAACTCTGACCACCTCTACCCCAGCCAGTTCTCACAGTTCGCTTTGCTACCTTGAGAAAAAGGAGGCCTTGTCCTCTAAATGAAAAGCACAGGGTTGCTTTCGCCTACTAGGAAATGACAGGTTCTCCAAGCCTGGTCTCTCTCTCCTGTCAGGTGGCCTATTCAGGTGCCAGCATCCCCCCATTCCCTTCTGCTGTCTATTACACCACAACTCGGGGACATAAAGCTCTGGCTGCTATGGGTGATAACTTTTTTTTTTTTTT
>NDGN011553075.1:2266-19325 GCA_002564285.1 Tympanoctomys barrerae | reverse complement strand
GTCTCTCTGTCTCTGTCTCTGTCTCTCTCTCTCTCTCTCTCTCTCTCTCTCTCTCTCTGTCTCCTGGAAAATTTCAGTGTCCTGAAAAAATTCCCTGGGCAGTATGAAGCTGTAGGTTTTTAAGTAATTTACACTGACTCCACATAAATTCTGTGATTAACATCAATGTCATCTTCTATATTTTGATTAACTCCTGAGTTTCAATAAATAGGTGAGGTGAAAAAAATCACTTGTGCTTAGACAGATGAATATGAAATTGAAAGAAATTGAAATAGCTTTGAAATTGTATTCATGATCAACCAAAGTCCCTGAACACAAACTACTGCACTGACTTGTGATAGTATCTTCAAATGTCATCAAACATCTTACAAGTATTTCTTGGACAAACATACTGGTTATGATCTAATTTAAGAAAACTAATTCAAGGTAATATTTAAATATGGTTGATGAAGAAGGCCAAGTTACTCTCTGTAGATTAGTGGGTGAAAGTTGTCAACACTGAAGAATACCTTGATTGGTCTGCTCTTGTCAAGATTTTGTTTATTATGGGCCAATGCAAAATATTTTTTTTTTTACAAAATAATGTGGTTTTAGCAGAAGGCACTTAACTTGTACTCAAGAATCTGGTTTACTTTCCAACTAAATGTACATGTTTATATATTTCAGCAGGAGCAGGAGGTGTCACTGACATTTTTTTTCTTTCACTGGTTAAATGAAGTTGAATTAGAAATTTAAATCATTTTCCAGCTGTCTCATTTCATGTCAGAAATGTATAGGTATTTTTTAAAGAAAAATCTTTATTTTCCTCAGTTTCTGTAAATGGTTAAACATCTTCCTTTTATACATCATGTTATTTTTATAATGAACTTTAAAGAGACAGAGGGCCTGTATCCTAAGCTAATCTCTGTGGTTCCAAATACTCTTCTTGATCGATGTTCAAAAAAATGAAAGGAGTTTGCACAACTCAATTGTTTTCTATTGATTTTTTCATTAAAATAGATTAAAATATATTTTATTTGTGCTTTATATATATTACACTAGTTTAGAGCTACTATTCTATAAAAATTCCATTGTGTTCTATATAAAAAAAATTTGAAAAATTTGGTTTTAAGAAAAAAAATCTGATTAAATTAACAATGAAATAATAACTTTTAACATAATTTTAGTAAATCAGTACTCCGTTTTGTTGTTGATTGCATAAAAAAAGATTCACACAGTAGGATATAATTTTCAAAGTGTTGAAATTTGCATTCATTAGAGTTGCAGTGGCTAATCAAGAAATTTCCAATTAAACACCACTTCAGCTTCATCAACTATGAGAACTGTCTACATGGCTAATGATAAAATTTAGGCTGCACCAAACTATTCCTGATCTGTTTTGATCTGAATATTTCCCTCTTACAATTTTGCTATCTACCTTTGAAGCTAGGAGCAGTGACTTTTATATTTTTGATAATTAGTAAAGCAACTATAGGAATTATGTTTTTGCAATTTAAATTATGCATATTTTATTTTTGACAATTACAATTTTTACTGATGGGAGTGAATGTTGAAAGTGATTTTTCCAAACTTTTCAATTTCCTACATAAAATTGGAGACCTGGATAGATAAAATCATTTTTCAAGAAAAGGGTAAGAAAGGGCTGTCAAGATAGGTCATGGGACTATGCACCTGCTTAAGCAAGCATAGGGACCCAGGTTTGATCCCTGGCACCACGTGCTGCTCAGGTCCTACCTCCAGGCTTGCTGAGCTGACCAGAGTCAGGGCATGGTGATGCATGCCGATAACCCCAGTGCTAGGGAGGCTGAGACAGGAAGATCAGTACAAGACTGAGCTGCATAGTGAAACCCTGTATCAAATACATTTAAAAAATGAAAGAATTAAAAGAGGAATAAAAAAGAAAAAAGGGTTAAATATTAAAGTAGATCCCCAAACTGCTCAATGCCATAAAATTGAAAAATCGTGACACGTTGCATTTCAGTTATAGTCAGAAAGCCAATTAATACTTTCTGTGTACTTCATCCTAAGTACCAAAGTAGTTGCCAAGAAAGTGTTTTCAGAGACAGAAATTGTAGTGAGCTTTGTAAAGAAGTGGTAAGATGCCAAGCAGGCCATCTGCCTCATGTTAGTCAGTATTTAATTCTCAAGTCCTGACTTTTCTGACTTGTCTAGGAAGGATTTTTGTTGTTGTTGTTAATGAGCTATCTTAATTACTTATGTCTCCATCTTAAATTGGTATACACACAAAAATTTAGAAGTATAAACTGTAGGCTATATAAGATTTAATTAATGACAACATTGTGAAACAGGCAACACTATATCAAGTTAGCCCTTTATGAATATCCCCGTGTCTTTCTTTTGATGAAACTTCCGGATACCTACAGACCTCCAAGTTCCTCTTCCTCCATGGGACAGGAAGGTCTTGGGAAAAGGTCTGAGGATTGTGGAGTGGACCTAATGGCCAAGTCCAGGTGCTCTACAGAAAGACTGACCTAGTCAAACCTCAGCATTTCACTTAGGTTGGGCTTCGCTTAGTCAACTGTTTTAATTAGGCCTCACTTTTGTCTTTGTTTCTCTTGTGGTTACCATAACACTAGTTAAATTAATTTGTTCAAAGACCTTCTTGAATACTTATCAGTAGGTAGTGACTTATCAAAATAAATTTTAGTCAGACCCAACGCACTAAGTATGCTTCCTGATTTTTAAATGATGAAACTATGAGTTTAAATGTTTAGCAAAAAATTCCAAATTTAATACTTATTTATTTAAAAAATCATCTTCCAATATTTCATTGTTAAAGCTTTCTCCTTCATCAGTCATAGAAATATTTACTGTCCATTGATCATAGCAGTTGTGGTGGATTGCCTACTGGTGGTCCAACTGTTAGACCCAGCTCAACTGAAAGAGCATGGTGCTGGATGTGGTAGGCCCACGTGAGGATGGTTGCCAGCAGCACAAAATGCAGAAATGGAGAAGAGCTGATAGAGGTTGTTGGGGAAACTTTGGGAGCAGTTGGAAGCTTCTAGTTCTCTTGGGCTACTCTGCTGGAGGACCATGTCATGCTGGCTTTCCTAGTGAACTTGGCTGTCCTCATTGGAGGAGGAGTTCCAAACTTCATTGCTACTGAGGACA
This sequence comes from Tympanoctomys barrerae, assembly GCA_002564285.1. NCBI lineage: Eukaryota > Metazoa > Chordata > Mammalia > Rodentia > Octodontidae > Tympanoctomys > Tympanoctomys barrerae. Next base: position 16,193 of record NDGN011553075.1, on the reverse strand, counting down.
GCTGCAGTACACTTTGGGGGAGCTCTGGTCCGCACCTTGAGTATCAAGTTCCTGGCTCTGAAGGGGAAGATGGCACACATCTCAGGCTCCTAGAGAAGACTGTTACATTGTCTTTACTAATGGGAACTCAGCTTTCCTCATCACTGGAGAGCTCTGGACTTCGCTGATGCTGTGGTACCTTTCAGGGAAGCTCTGATTCTTACCTTGAGCTTTTACTTCCTGGCACCAGTAAAGATCCCTCAGCCTGCTAGCAGAGATTCTTCATTCTGGTGGCACAGTCTTTCTAGCTTCCACCGCTGAACTTTGGGTCTTCTCAGTGTAGATTCGTGAAACATGCGTACTTGAGACATTGTTATGGGCTCTAGGACTCCAGCTGGACTTGTGGGAGGCATTGTTACAAGGTGTAGGTCTTCAGGTGGACTTATGCAGGACATTATAGTGATGTTCAGGCCCTCAGAAAAATTCTTTGGTCTTTAGTGTGTGGACAAATTTTCTGCACTTTTGGCACATGATTCTTTGGGTAATTCATTATAAAATAATCTTATAAACTGAATCCTATGCTGTTTTTTCTTTTCCCCTTGAAAAATCTCAAACCATGACAATAGCACAATTTCAAAATGTTGCACAGGTAAGTTAACCTGTGAATGTAAGTTATTCAATAAGAACAAATAGAAGAGGGGCAACTTGTCAAAATAAACCCATTTAAACACTATAAATTTCAAAAACCCAAAGTATTGATTTAAGAAAAAAATATGGCTAAATCTTAGTAAGAATATTACATGGATTAATTTTTTACTTATACCTTAATTTCATTATTTTCTCACCAGATTTATCATAATCCTGAAAACTAAGTGTCTCTTGAGTATGTTAATTGCAAATAATTGCACCTGGATAGAATGGGTGAATTTCGAGTTTCGCAAATGCCACACTCTCACAATTATCACTATTTGACTTAGAAGTCTGATAAATATTTCAATTCTTAGATCATGCCATTATTTAATCTATATGTAAGCAATCCTATCTTCAGGGAATTAGGCAGAAGCAATACAGAATCAGTTAACTTTATGATGTTGAACATGGTGTTATCAATCAATAGAACAAGGCATTGTCCCAAAAAAAAATTAACAGAGATAATATGAGCATAGAACATATGTGGGATGATATTTAAGATTCTGAAGTATTACTAGATATCATTTGGGCCATACATATATTCATTATTTTAAATAATCCTAGGAATGATCTGTGATCTCTGTCTCTCAGGGTCACTTTAACTTGAGTTACAGAACAAATAGAAACTTTCCAAGCATGAAAATTTGTCTCCACTCATATGTGTAAAATTACTCAGCAGACTGAAGAGGCTTATTGCTTCAAAGCACTTTTAAAATGTCCAATATTCTTGTTTTCTAGCTTAATTAATCAGAAACTTTAGTGATTAACTATGACAAAGAATATCCACTTTCCAGAGCTATCCAATAAATTCACACTATAAAAAACATACAAAAAGTAGAAACACTCTGAAAAAAGAGAAGGGAATTTTGTTTATACAGCTCCTTATTATATTATGTTAAATTATGAATTGTAAGCAATAAAAGTATTAAACCAAAAAGCAAAAAGATTGACTTACTCACATAGAAGAAAATGGTTGATAGAACTATTCATGAGGAATCCCAAGTGTTGAATGAAATAATAAATACATTCACTTGCAAACTCATATATCTATGTATATTTATAAATCCATCATATGTCATATATAATTAATGTCTATATATTTCAGGAAAGATATTTAAAGTATAAATTTATGTTTAACCAAATAGAGAATATCATTGTAGAAATAAAAGTACAAAAAGCCAAGTAAAAATTTGAGTATTAACAAGTACAACTAAAATGAAAACATAAAGATTAGAAGTTTGGAACATAGGTAAATTTAAAGCATTCGGTTCAATGATAAAATTAAATATAAAAAGGCTGAAAGGGCTTTAAAGACATGTGGCTTATCTACGAGAAAGCATATAAACTTAAATGTAATGTGAATTGGAGAAGGAAAGGGGAAGAAAAAGAGGCAGAATATTTGAAAAAATGACCTAAATCCTCCCAAATATGATAGAAAACTTAATGGATTCATTCAAGAATATCAAAAAATTCTACAGAGTATCATTTTGAGATCTAGACCTTGGTGTATCAGAGTAAAAATTGTTGAAGTTCAATGACCCAAAGTCAATAATAAAAGATACACATACAAGTATCCCATTCTTAATGTAAGTGGGCTTACTCACAAGATTACCACATAATTTCTTATCAAACTCCATGAATTAAATGTCTATGGCACTAATGCTATGGCATTAAAATACTGCTGCTGAAAGAAAAAAAAAACTATCAGCCATTCATTGTGTGTCTAGCAAAACTGTCCTTCAAAATTAGTGACACATAGGGCAGGCAAGATATCTCTGTAGATGAAGTGCCTGCTGAGGCAAGCACAGAGATTAGGATTAAATCCTCAGCACCACATGTCATGCCAGTACTGATCCCAACAGCACTCAGCTGGACACAGGGACTGGGCATGGTGGCACACACCTGTAATTCCAGTACAGAGAAGGCTGAAAACAGGAGGATCACTGCAAACTTGAGCTGCGTAGTGAGACCCTGTACCAAATATATTAAGAAAAACAAAAATTAAAAACTAATGATACATTATGCTATATATTTCATTCAAGATAATAAATTGATGGCTAGCCAAATACACAATATAATTACAGAAATACAAGTACAATATAGGCCAAATAAAAATTTGAGAATTAGAAAGTACAATAACTGAAGTGAAAACATGACTAGAAGTTTAGAAGTTTGCTAAACAAAATTAAGGGAGCACATGACAACCAGAATTGACCTAGAAGAAGTGTTTCAAGAAGTGTTAAAATGTTTCTGCATGGGCCAGGGAGATGGCTCAGTGGAATAAGCGCTTCCCTGGAAAGTGCAAGGGCCTAAGTTCAATCAATGGTTCCGCAAAAAAAAAAAAAAAAAGTGTTTCTGCAGCCAGCAGTAGTGACACGTGCCTTTAATCCCACATTTGGGAGGCTGAAGCAGGAGGGTGACTATGAGACTCAGCATAAAAATGATGATGATGATAATGATGATGATGATGATGAAGATGATAATGATTCTTCAGATTCTTTGGGCTCATGGGATGAAAAAGTAACTCAATCCTCATTGATAAAGGGAGAAATGTCATGACTTAATCACCTCTGAAAGGCTCTGTCCTTAGTACTACCTCAGTGGCCATTAGGTTTCAACACCGGGATTTCAGGTACAATGCACAACACATCCATTCTTTACAAGACTACAGAATTCTTTCCCTAGTCACAAAACTTACTATCAAATTCTAAATATCACAGCAACATTTCCTTTTAGTGGTCATGTTATGTAGAGCTGTCAGAAAAAATTTACAAAGGCAAATTAAAAGAATATTAAAATGCATACATAAAAACAATTTAAAGAAGGCAAGTGTGTAACACCCACATGACAAATTATTTCCATTATATTATGATAAAGACGTGAATTCTTCATAAGACATAATTCTTAATGTGTATGAATTTAACATAAGTTCAGCAAACAGCAAATCATGAAATATAAAAAGTATAAAAAGAAGAATTGAGGTGTATTATGTCCATATATCAACTCTCTGTATGAATGTAGTCATTCTGTACTTCAAGCATGTTCTAATAAAAACAAACAAAAACTAAAAAAGGAGACTCCTACTCTTCTGAGACTCATTGAACTGAGGTTCACTTATTTAGATCATAAAACACAAACTTAAAAGGTTTTAATTTAAGAATCACTTTATAAGAAAAAGTGGTGTTAGAGATCAAATAAAAACATAACTGAAAATTCCCCAAATAAAGTAGAGCTCAATTCCAAAGAACATATATGTTAAGGGAAAAAAAATCTCAAAACAAATTTTTAAAAAATTTCCAACAAATGAATTATAAACAATATTTCTAAAAATGTATGAGTTGTTAAGGAGCTTGTATGGAAATTTGTAACACTAGATGCATGCTAGACAAAATAAATATAAATATAAAATAGGTAAGCTAAGTAGTGCCTTTAAGAGTTTAGAAAAATAAGTAAAATTAAGTCCAGCGTAAGCCAGAATTAAATATAAAAAAGAGAAGAAAATAGATTAAAGAAGAAAATCAATGAACACAGTGAAGCAGAAGACCAATTTGTTGAGAAGAGTTTTATAATTGATAAACATACTGCCTCATGAAGAATGACAGAAAAAAGCACAAATAAATAATAGCAGAAATGAACAGAGAGATGGCACGGATCCCATGGTATTAAAATGATGAAGGAATACCATGAGCATTACTCTGCCCATAAAATTGACCACCTAATTAAAATGAATTCAATCTTCGAGATACAATTCTTACAAAACTCTTATAAGAGCAACCCCAGTGGGCCTCCATCTACTATAGTTTTGAAGGAACAATTAATAAACTTCTAAACCAGAAATTACAGAACCCAGATGTAGAATCCCAGCATTGTTTTAATTTGCTTCTTTCCAATGACCTGTAATGTTGAACATTTTTTCATAATTTTTATTTCCCATTTTTACTTCGCCCATGAGTTGTCTATTTATTTCAGATGCCCACTTTGCAACTGTGTCTTTAAATCTAGGGATCTGATTTTATCAGTTACTTATTCATAATCTCAAGATATTAGTCTTTTGTCAGAGAAAGAGCTGGCTAAAACATTTTCCCACTGTGGATTATCTTTTTTACTCTATTGCTTACTCTTCAGCTATACACAAGCTTTTTCATAAGATGAGGTCCCGGTTATTGATTCTTTGTAGTATTTCCCATTTAATCAGAGTTTTGTTCTTGAAGTATTTGTCTTTGCCTATGACTTCCATAGTTATGACTCTTCTATCTTCCAGAAGAGTTGTGTTTCATCTTAATATTTAGCTCTAATCCATTTTGATCTTAGTTTAGTACATGAGAGGCATGGATCTGGTTTCAGTGCTTGCCATGTGAAAAGCCAGTTTTGCCAATACTATTTGTAAAAGAGGCTTTCAGTGAATATGTCTGATTCTTTTCTCAAATATCAGATGGCTGAATGTGTTTGTAGTTGCTTCTGCATCTTCCAGTCTGTTTCACTGTTCCTTAGGTCTGTTCATTTCCCAGTAACATACACTTTAATCACAGTATCTCTTCACTATAATTTCAAGCCAGGGATTGTTATGCCTCATCTCTTCCCTCTATTGCCCAGAACTGTGTGTATGTCTTTACATAAAAAATCTAAAAATTTCACCAATTCATTCCTATATGTTTTTTGTATTATAGGGAAGGGTCTAAAGAGTGATCAGGGTCTTACTACTAGATCAGACTCATAGTGATCCGCCTGTTTATAGCCTCCCAAGAGCAGGGATTACAGGTGCACACCACCACGCCCAGTCTCATTTGCTGTCTCAGAGTTCCCTGGGGGCAGGGCCAGCAGGACAGGCCCTGGAATGGAACCCTTGGCCCTTGTGCCTACTTGCAGGCACTTTAATCTACTCAGTTTTTGGGCGGCTCATGACTTCTAGATTTAATAATAAAATTCACTTGTGTAGCTGGATACAAAGTCAACACTCAAAAAACAATGATATTCCAGTACTGAAAGAACAAACTCACTGAAAAAAACAAGGGAAAGAAGAACGTTCACAGCATCAAAAACTGAAATATTTACAAATTAATCTAATAGGGAAAGTAGAAGATGTCTACATTACTACGAATCACAATATTATGAAAAAGGGGATGAAAGTGGATATCAGAAAACAGAAGGGTATTTCTTGCTTTTGGGTGAGAAGAAAGAATATAGTGGAAATGGCAGTGCCCCTATTAGGGTTTCTGTTTATTTGTACCCCCAAAGCCTCATGTAGTCATGAGGAAGCTTCTGGAGTTTGTGATCGATTATTGTGGGTGGGGGTGCTGTGCCTGTCCCAGGGCAGGTAATTTGCATTGCAGTGTAAGGAGGGGTAAGAGGCTAGCTCGCTGCCTGAGGTGCTGCCGCTCCCTTCGCTCTCTGCTCCTTGCCACCTCTGCCCCAAAAGGTCGCTCTCTGTCTTATGCTATGCTGCCTTGGAGCCCACTGAGTATGGACTGAAATCTCCATTAACTGTGTGGTAAATAAACCTTTCCTTCCCTCATGTTCAGTGTCTGGTATTTGTCCCAGCAATAAAAGAAGAGTAACTGAGAAACTCCCAAAATTGTTACACAGATTTGCTGAAATCTAACTCAAAATATCATTCAAATACCTCACAGAACTGGAGACAATATTTCTAAAGTAACATAAATTTTTATATCTTATATATGACAAACACCACTCGTAAATTTCTTCTCTAGGGAACTTGTTGATATCAGATTCAGACATTATTGAAGCATAAGAATGGTGACCAACTGCCTTGACCTTGTGATGTAGTAAAAGTCAGAAGATGATAAATAGCATTTTATCTGTTAATCATCCAAAAGGGACAACATGAGGCACTGTTTTATCTTGAATACAAAGTTAGAGAGCTGTCAAAAACACTGACATAGCCATCAATTACTGCACTAAATTTTACTTATTCCATTAAGAATAAAATATTAATTATAATTCAAAAGGAGCATTTGGTAACTTTATAAGAGTATAACACCATTATTCCAGATATTATTCATAATGAATAATTCAACAACAAACTATAGAAAAAGAATAAAACCAAATTTAGGTCATATTTACTATCCTTTAGGGCTAAATACAAAAATTGACCTCTTGTGATACTCTACATACTAATTTACATACAGACACTAATACAAGAGGTTTTATACTTTATTCGCTAAATTTCAGTCCTATTTGAATATTTTTTCTTTATCATGCAGTATCTTATTTCTGGCCTTGCCAAAGGTAATTTTAAATTCAATTATGATGTAAAAACAAAATAAAATACGTATTTATATCAAACTTTGAAAATAGATACTAAGATATTACAATTTCCTTATCTCGTCAATAACTTAAGTGTTTCCCAGTACATAGTCATATGTACTCATACTAAATAATTAAAAAAATTAGTCTCCTCTACCTTCTGATGATAAAAATTATCTAATTGCACAATCAAAATTATTTGCTTATTTATTTATTTATTTGTTCATGTATTTGGTAAAAAACAAAAGATTTATACTACCTGAAGAGAAATCAGAGTATTTGTTCATGTATTTTGGTACAGGTTTCCCTACATATCTCAGACTTGTAGTGATCCTTCTGTTTTCAGCCTCCCCAGTCCTGGGATTACAGGCATGCACCACCACATCTGGTCTAGGTGGCCAGCTCAGCCTTGGTATGTGGTGTCAGGTATCTAACCTCTCTCCCTGTGCTTGCCTAAGCCGATGCTTATTTCCTTGAGCTATTTCGTTGGCCCTATATGCTTCTTTAAAATATAGAACAGGATCTTTAAAAATCCTGTCTTGTCTGTATCAATATAATTTCTTGAAAGTAATTGGATTAGACAATACGTGTGTTAGTATTGCATTACTGTGGTAAAGTAGTCTAGATTACTGTAATGATTAGTTGATTGTATCCACTTGATAAATTTAGTTAAGAGAAGCATAATTAAATCAGATCAGCAATTCTGCACCTTAGGGTGTAGAAGACCCATCAAGATCAGCATGTCAAATGGACGGTATAAAGGGGAAAGAAGGAAGAACGTATCTAGATCTGCTCTGTTCTTCTGAGGAGCTGCAGAATTAGCCTTGAGCTGGGATGTCGGCGCTGACTCCTCGGCTTCTTTCATAGACTCTTCTGCCTTCTAGTGCAGACTGCTTAGACTCCTGGATCCTTCAGCCTCTCACCACAGACACGCTGGCCCCCTCACACTGATTTGCATGGGACACTGCAGAGAGCTCCAGACTTTGGCCTGCACCCCTCATTCTCCAGCATGTAGAGAACCTCTTCAGGCTTGCTCTGTGGTGGTCATGGTAAGCCAATCTTGTAAGTTCTTATATATTTGCATATCTGGTATTATATATTTGTCTGTAGTAAAATGCTGACTGATAGAATAAATAAGATAAAAATTTAAGAGCATTACTTTGGCTCACAAGTTGGCTGTGTTGTTGTTTTGGGGCCTGCAGCAAGGCATGGTGGATATGGATGACAGAAGTCTATTGACATCTCTTCTGAGGAAGACAGAGGAAAAAGTGACACTCAGAGTCCCTTTCTAGAGAATATCCCTGAAGACCTAAATCTTCTCACTGAGTTCCAGTGCTTTTAAAGCTTGCCCAATCTTCCCATAGCATCATCACAGGTATGGAATTAAACTCTTTAACACCTAAGCATTCTTGGCCCCAGTCACTTCATAGCAATAAGAAAACCAAGATAACTACTCTGGAGTGATGAAATATTCTCTCATGAAAACTCACACTCTTTTGAAATTAATAATAGTTAATATTTTGAAAAGAGTTATTATTATTATTATTATTATTATTTTGGTGGAACCGGAGATTGAACGCAGGCCCTTGCACTTGCCAGGGAAGTGCTTATTCCACTGAGCCATCTCTCTGGCCCCTGAAAAGAATTATTTTTCACTTGATTTTTTTCTTAATGAATTTACTAGCACAGTGCATGTTAATAAACACATACTTTACCCCAGGCCCTGTGCAATGACAGAAGATGCACAGAAGCCATGGATATGTAGCTTTAGGCTGAGCTTTTAGAATGAATTCCTCATATGCATATCTAAAGCACTCATGCCTCCTCACTGGATCTTAGAACTATGCATTTCTAAAACCGTTCCTCTTGTATTTCCACAAACATTGCTCTTCTTTGGTTAGTTTTCACTACATTCTTGTACATCATAGGAGAAAATCTGTATTTTGGACTTCAGTTTTTTGCATATCCTACATTCAGTGTAGCAGGAGACCCTGGCCAGTCTACTTTTAGATTATGTCTATAAAAATGAAATGCTCGTATTTGCAGTTTACACCTACAGTATAGAGGACTGAAGGATACATGCAAAGGTGGATAGATAAGAGGTCGTGTATTGCAGCAAAAGCAACAAAATGGTAACCATAATATCTGGATGGTGGAGGACCAGCCAAATAGCTCAGCAGATTAAAGTCCCTGCAAGCCAGCACGGAGGCCAGGGCTTTGATTCCCAAGCCTGCCATGCTGGTCCCGCCCTTAGGTTGCGCTAAGACCCCAAATGAGACTGGGCATGGTGGCGTGCTCCTGTAAGTCCCAGCTCTTGGGAGGCTGCAAACAGATGGATCACTACGAGTCTGATCTAGCAATGAGACCCTGAACACCCTGCAGACCATTCATTCCCTAAAATATAAAAGAAATTTTAAAAGTCTGGAGGATGGTAGATGTATGTTTTAGGTGTGAATCCAAATTTTCTATGTGTTGAACATTTTTATATAAAATATTGAGCAATAATGTATCATGGGTGTGAAATCATTCTTTAAAAGTTGTGAACAGTTAAATATTCTCCCAATAACAATTAAACATTTTTGACAAAATATAAATTGCAAACTACTTGAGTTCATGAAAATGCCACCAAAAATAGGTATAAACTAGAAGGTATAAAACCCATGAAAGCAGTCACACAATGACTCTATGTTAAGCCAGTATTTAAGCAAACTTTATGCTGTACATATACAATATCCGTCTAAAGTTAAGCTCCAGTATAATGTGTTGATTTCTATCTGATACTATGAGGAACTCAAATGGCCCAATTATAAGTTGCCTTCCTAACTTTGCTTCAATATGTAAGTTTCCTGGTTAATACGGGACTCTCACGGTGGGAGCAAGCACATGTCTGCTCATTGCTGAGTAGTGGGTTTCAGTTCACAAATGATCTTAAAATTATAAAATTAAACAATCAACCATATACTTCATTGAAAACCAAGAGTGCACCAGTGTCTTCCTGCGACATGTCCTACTTCTCATTGTTTCCGGTTGCTCATTCTGTTACTCACGGTCATGAGAACTTGCACAGTGTAAAGTGTTCTCCTAAGGGCAGGCCAGGGTTTGACCCCTGGCCGGTGGTGCTGGCCTTCCCCTCCCTTGGGGAGTGTTGAGAGGTTGACTGAGACTGGAGTGCGGTGGTGTGCCCCTGTCATCCCAGTGCTTGGGAGGCTGAAAACAGGAGGCTCACTACAAGTCCAATCTGTGTAGTGAGACCCTGTAAACACTGTACTAAATAAATAAAAATAATAACTAAATAAATAAAATTTTAAAAACGTATCTGCCTTTCCAAAGCTGTGAGAATGTAACATTAATCAACTTTGTTGATCTCAACTCCCTAATATTTACTGTCAAGTGTTGAACAATGGCCATAATCCTAATGATAGACTAACGTGGTTTCACTGCTCAATTCCTGGTGTGTTGTATGGGTTGCCAAATGCAGGGGGAAAAGACAGCAACAGTGTTACTGTACTAATGAGTGACTGATTGTAATTCAAAACTTAGACATGAACTGGGATATTTCACAGAGGGGAAAGCTGAAGAATTTGAAAATATGTGCTAGCTATTCACATATGCATAATCAGGAAATATACCAAGGAGTATAGAAATAAGCAAGAGTTATGAGATTTTAAAATTGTGATTAAAATATACCTACAAGGTATCCAGTTTTGATTTTCAAAATGCAGTTCAAGTCTTCCAAGTTAGAAGGGATTATCAACACCTAGAGCCTTCCAAAGAAAGTACAGATGACATAAACATTAGGAATAAGCTACCAGCAGTATAATGTGCTACACTCTGAGACGAAAGGTAAAGCCAAAAGAGAACAGACATAATAAAATTGAAAATTAAATTTCTGCAACATCAATGTGATCTGACACATTGTTACTACCAATTACTGCCTTCTACATGAAAATGTAGCATTTAGTAAAGACAGACAGTAAGATCTTATGTCAGTAATACTTCACCGATACCATTGACTATAATAACAAAATGTATTAAAGATTGAATGTAGAAAGATAGAAACAATCTAAAAAAAATATTGCCAGTAAAATAAAAACCCTTTAGGATTATATATGCATTGCAATTATTAGAAGATGGAATTAAATAGCAATTTAAAACACGCTAAGTATTTTAGTAAAAGTAAAGAGAGAACTAAAATAAAGGTGATAAATGTAACATTTTAACTGAAGACATAATAAGATTTCATGACAAGACGAGACTTCTTAAATATCTGAAGTGAAACAGAAAAATAAAGATTTAAAAAGAGCAAGTCCCAATGATCTAGGAAAACATCAATAGTAATCATGCTAAGTTCTTTGCCTATATAAGAGGATGCAAAAAATAAAAAATAAAAAAAGAAGGGAGGAGTACAGGTATCTTCTCTAGCAGATGGGAAGGCACTTTCCTTCCAATCCATTACAGTAAATTCAATGGCTGCTTTGAGAGCCCTATATAACACCATACCTAGGACCTCACAAAGGAAGGTGTAGCTGCTGCTCCTGGAGAGAAAACCAATTCATGCAGGGGTTCTAATCTGAAAACAAAACAGATGTTTGCAGCCACTTATGTAGGGGAAAGGATCTTCTTTCTATCCAAGGTCATTCAAAGCACAAAGCAAAGTTTTGTTATCATGGAGGGCAAGGAACAACAGGAATGCAGGAAACATGCCACTTTGTATTTTTCAATGATGAAGTAAGTTCCTGAGAGTGAGTCTGGAACAAGAGATTCCTGGCTTTTCAGGCAGGCACATCCCATTTAATCCATAACTGGAAGCTGGTCAAGACGCAAAGATGGAAGGCCCAGGTGGTGCAAGTGGGAAGGATGAGCAGAAAACTGAGGATGGAAAATGTACCCTGGAATCGAAATCCTGGCAACCGGACCTCACGTCACATGTGTTAGACTTGTCCACACTGGAGTGATGTGAAATCAATGTTAGATTATCAGCAACCAAGTGCAAACTCAGACCAATTATTACATTGGTTTAAAAGAGCTTATTTAAAAAATAACATCCATGTGGGGAATTAGAGACTATTTGTTTCACTCTATTATTTTCTTTCCAGAGAATATAATATAATTCTACAGAAAACTGAAAAATAGAACATTCAAATAGAGAGCAAACAAGCCATTGTTTTAAACTTAGACATGTAAATTTCTATAAAGATAAGGAATCTAAACACGCTGAAATCAAGCCTATATTACATTTTATGACATTAATATGCACATATTTTATCTATGTATCAATTAAAATTAATTTAAAATTTAAAGATAGGGTTTGAAAAAACCTTGATGCCTAGAGTGAAAAAAAATCAAAAAACAAGTCTGAGGTGGTAAGTAAAAGCATAGGAAAATAAATCTCATAAACAGTGACCAAAGTAACACTTGTAGCATTCAAAACAAGGAAAAATTAGCAACAATAAAATCTTTTTTCAAAATTCTAACATATACTAGCTTTATTAATTTTATCTACACATATTTATAATATTTTTGCTCAAATCACTGCAAAAATCTGAGAAAACTCTAGGAGAAGGAAATTTGCTGCGTGTACGCATCTTTTACTGTTCATTGTTGTCTACCTTTTCATTACCCTACCATTTTGCCTTTTGTCATTTCAGGTTGACCATTCGTTTCTTTAAGCATTTTACAAGTAAACAGTTTCAATCCAAGTATCAGCTTCAGCATCTGACATTCAGACCCAATAAATCAAGGTAATTCTGATACTCCAGCAGTTAAAAAAAGCTTCACTGCATGGTATAAGCATGTATGAAAATGTTCCAAATGAACTTATATATTCTAGTATGATAAATGAAAGTAGGAAATCACCAACTATGAATCTATAATAATGTTCACGTAATATTTATTAGTAGTTATAACACAAATATACTTTTTTATTAAAAACTTATTAATAATAGCATTTAAATTCACAAGAATATATCCCAACACTAAATATGTATGTGGCCTGTTTAAAAGTCATTAAAATGCTTGATGCAGGTGGAGAAAAGAAAGTGTACATAATTTTGTCACATTTGGACATGGTCACTGGCAATGTCGGAACAATGAGATAATTTCATAGTAAAAATAATGTCAATGTAAACAAAATGAAATCAGGCAAATTATAAATTTAAATAAAAATACTAAAATGTTACTGATTCCAAAATGAAGCATAATGCATGGGTGATATTATTTTATGAAACAAAATCATTAAATGAATTATTGATACATTGAAATTAATGTCTAGTGTAGAAAGGTTATCCAGGAATTCTTTCTACTATTTTTAAAACTTTTATGTATAGGTAAAGTTATTCATAAATAAGAAATTTATTTTAAAATAAATCTAAGGCATTTATGCAAAGAGTATCTTTTACTTAAATGTCTTCTTTACAAATTAAGAGGTAAAAGAATGGCCTAGAATAAAGCACTTAGAACAAATTAGTACATAAATCATTTAGAACTCATATTCATAATATTGATTTTTATAAATCAATAGTGGAAAGCAACATGCACTAAAGTCAAAATGGATCAAAAATTTAAATATTAAGACAGAAACACTAAGTCTACTGGAGGAGAAACTAGGCAGGAATCTTGAAGACATAGGGATAGAGAGCTCATAAACCAAAACTGAAATGCACAGGAAATATTTGAAAGAATCAACATTTGGGATCTCATCATTTTGTTAAGTTTCTGCATGTCAAAAGAAATCACTACCAAGGCTGAGGTGATAGCTCAGTAGAATAAGCACTTGTCTGGAAAGTGCAGAGGGTCCTGAATTCAATCCCTGGTAATGCAAAAAAAAAAAAAAAAGTCACTACCTGGAGCTAGTGAGATAGTTCAGGCATCTAAAGCACCTGGTTAGCAAGCTTAGTCAAGCCTAGGAACCATGCTTTGATCGCTGGCACTGCACACCACTCAAGCCCTGCCCCACAACATGCTGAGCCAGCCACAGAAAGAAACAAGAAAGAAG
>NDGN011553074.1:11241-26938 GCA_002564285.1 Tympanoctomys barrerae | reverse complement strand
GAAAGAAAGAAAGAAAGAAAGAAAGAAAGAAAGAAAGAAAGAAAGAAAGAAAGAGCGAGCAACTAAACATGTAAGACAAAGGTAGAGGGAGCCATCTAAGGGCAAGACCACCAAGGGTTTCACAGTTCATTGGGAAGACTATGCTGTAGCCACCAGCGAGCAGAGAGGTTTTCTGGTTTAGCCAGGTCGGGGCAGGTCTGGGCTTCTAGGCAAGCACGAAGCCTCAGATGTCTCCGAAGCAGGGTTGGAAGTGCACACTGACTTTCGGTGATTCAGGGGTGACGTTCTAGGAGTCCAGGCACAGGACACAAGGCCTTCTGAGCACACAGGCAGCAAGGGCACGTGGAGGGCGCCGAAGGCTCATGTGGCCTGTTCCGGTCCCCCTGTGCATACAGGGGCACCTGTATGCCTCTTGGAATGTACAAGGCTTTGCTTTAAGAGCCGGAGGGTTGTACAAAGCCCATCTTCACTCAGGCACTTTAGGGAAGCTGAGGAATCTTGCGTGGCTTCCATGGTTGGGCAGCTGGCCACCAGATTGCCACATAACTCCCTGCCAGGTTTCCTCTTCCTCCTGGACTGTTCTTTCAGTGTCCTCCATCCAGAAAAGTTAACATGACCTTCACTTTTTTCTCAAGTTAGTTATTTTAAAATTTTATTCCTTATTTGTATATATTTGTCATAGGTATTGGTCCCATTTCTTAATGTTATTTTCCCCCATTTCTCTCCCTACCCTTCAACCCTTGCTTCCCTTCCTATTTACAAAAGCTTTCTTCCCATTTTTACCTCCCATTCATTCTCTTTGTTTTCCTTTTCCCCTTCTTTCTTATCACAACCCTCCCCTCTCTTGTTCTTCTACCCATTTGAAGATTTTCTTCCTTTCCTGATATCTATCATCCATTTGGATTCCTATTTACTCTTTTGGTTTCTCACACCAGAGAAACCATGCGATATTTTAATATGTATGTTCTATTTATTTCACCTCAAAGTATGGTCCCCAGGTGCACCTATAGAGATTGTGCCAATTTGTGCTCCCACCAGCAGTGAAGAAAGATTATTTTCCCCACAGCCTTGCTGGTATTTGTTGTTGGTTGATTTCTTGATGATAGCCATTTTTTCTGTAGATAGAATCTCAGTATTGTTTTAATTTTCATTGCTCCCATGACCCATGATGTTGAATATTTTTTTCATACATTTATTGTGTTGTTTGTACTTTATCTGAGAACTGTCTTTTCATTTCAGATAACCATTTTTGAATTAGGAGTTTAAATTTGGGAGAATCTGATTTTTTGAGTCCTTTATGTATTCTAGATATTAGTCCTTTATCTGAAAAATAACTGATAGTGTTTTTCCCATTTTGTGGGTTGTCTCTTCATTCTATTGGTGGTTTCTTTTGCTGTGCGAAAGCTTTTTAATATGAGATCACACTTGTTGGTTCTTCGTGATATTTCCTGTGGGATTGAGGTTTTGTTCATAAAATCTTTGCCTACAACTATGTCTTCAAGAGTTTCACCTATTTTATCTTGCAGCAGATGAAGTGTTTCTGTTTTAATATTTAGACATTTGATCCACTTCAGTTATAGTTTTAGTGCATCGTAGAAAATGTAGGTATAGTTTTAATCTTTAGCATGTGAAAAGCCAGTTTTCCCAGCACCATTTTTAAACAGGCTATTTTTCTTCCAGTGATAAACACAACCTTCACTGTAAGGGAGAAATGCAATTCTGTAATCATAGAGTTAGATAGTAAAGGATATGCTTGGAGCTGAGACTATAAATTTTAACTGACAACCTGACTCACAATCTCTCTCACATATCCTTGCCCATATCTACAGTGCCAGAGAATTTTGAAATTCTTTGTCAGACAAGACAACTAAAAAGAAACTGTTCCTCATGTTTCTGGTGCTCTGGGAGAGTCTCTCTTCCACCAGGAGGCAGCATCATTAAGTCTTAAACCTGACTTTGCACCACCCACATAGTCTTGAATGACTTGAAAATTCTTGCACAGCGTCTTTACTGCATGCTCAGGACTATCCGAACAGGTCCTGAGCTCTTGCTGGTGGTGAGGCTCGTCAGGCCCAAGGAGAAGAGGAACCAACCAACCAGCTACCTGTAGCAATAGATCTTTCTGGGCCCCAAGCTATCAGAATGGAAAAGTCTTACTATTGTAGGTGACAGGCTTTTTGGAGGTGCAGTAAAGAGGAAAGATTAAAAAAAGCCTTTATTAACTCCAAAGATACAGAGAAGATCTAGAGCAGGTGGGGTAGGTAGATCCTCTAGCCTGAGACAAAGAAATCTGGGGCTTTATGACTTTTGTTAGGGGTGGAGTTTGAAGAGGATGTTTAGAAATATCTGAGGAGCTGACTAGGGTCTTCCCTTTGGCAGCAGGAAAGGTGAAAGGAAATTGTACCTTTGGCTGGATTGGAGAAGAAAGGGGGAGGTGGTCTCTGGGTAGATAAGCTGTTGTTTCAAGGGCTTCAGACATTAGATGCCCACCATAAATATTCAACAATTTATATTAAGGAACCTATCAGCTAAATTAGGTAGAAATATTATAGGCAGTCAGACAGGGCTCAGGCCTCAAGGACACAATATGGAAGACAAGACCTTGCATCTGTGGGAGAAACTCCAGACCCCCTGTGGGCCAGAACTCAAGACAAAAGAGCAAACAAAACAAAAGATCAAACATATACTTACCTCCTTAAAGATAAACATCATCTGGGATTGATAATCATCTTGAGGAAACTAGGAAGAGTCACTGACCCAATCCTGTACATGCAGGATAAGCCCCACTTCTATATTCATGCCCACTTGCTGCATGACTCTTCCCATTTGGTCCTGAATTCAATCAATTTTACTTGAATAATCATGCCTAAAATGTTACGGGTTGACCATAGTTTTGTCTGACCTCATGTGCAAATTCCCATGTTTTCCACTTTAGACCTGCCTCACCACCTGGTTTTGCTGTGTAAAAGCTCCTAGAAAAGGCAGATTTCTGGGTAACCATTTAGGTCCCCTTTTGTCCCTCTCTTGGACAGAAGCATATATATATGCTGCTTTTAACTTCTGTTGCTCCTAAAATTCATTCTTCCCTGGTATCTTTCAGGTTGGGAGTTTCATTCTCTAATGTCACAAATCTTATCAGAATTCACACTCTCAGAATGCACAATCATGGGAAAAAAGGAAGAAGTTGTAAATGCTGGCAGACTGTAGAGTCAAAGCCTGCAGCTCTGTTTTGACTCCTGTACCAGGGTGAAGGGGGAATTAGCCCCGTCACTGGGCCACTCCCTCCCAGGTCTTTTACAGATGCAAATTTTGATGTAAATTTAGAAATTGTTCGCAGGCTATTCAGAGTGTGAGGAGCCCCCAGGATAGCTTTGTGCTTGTACTTCTTCTATTATTAGTGACATAGGAGCCCCCCCCCCAAAAAAAAAACCTAGTAAAAGAACCCTGGGTGGCTCTAGAATATTTGGACCACCACCCAGGGAGGGCAAAAGAATAACCCAGAAAGCGTATTTGCATAGCAAGCGCATTTGTTTTTACTTTTTGTTATTTTTGTTTTTTATTTTTTGGTGGTACTGGGGATTTAACTCAGGACCTTGCGCTTGCTAAGCTCAGTTATTCTACGGAGGCATCTCCCCAGTCCTATTTTTGCTTTGATTGTTACCTGACAGCATTGTACAAATAGCAAAGTCAGCTAGTGTGTTCAGTCTTTGTACAATACTGATACAGCGCAGAGGCTGGAGGTCAGGATCTTGTCCACACTAGGCAAGCACTCCAACACTGAGCTACACGCTCATCCCCTAAGGGTCCCCGAGACTGCCCCTGTGCGTCCCTCCAGTTCTCAAGGGCCAGTGAGCAGTCTGAGTGGTCAGCATAAGAGCACAACTTTGATGGTATGGGCGTCAGTGCCTACACTCACGCCCACGGCCACTTGGTGGTGTAGGTCTAAGTGTAGGTCGTAGCCAGAGCAGGCAGAGAGCCATGGATGGGCTGCCGGGGCTACAGCAGCTATTCAGTCTATGCTTTTACTTCATGTCCTGCAAATGTTAAGGGCATGCCTGCTTTCTGGGGGATGGAAAGGGAAGTTCCTAGTTACTGAGGTTGTGGTGGAGGAAGAAAGGGAAAACAAATATAAACACGTCTCCATCACCTCTGTCTTAGGTAATGATGTTGGTTCAGTTACAATTTCCTTTTCATCTCCCCCATGCCAAATGCTCAGCCAGAGCCTGGAGGTAGGAAAGCAAATGACACAGGGTCCCTGGCCCTGCCTAGCTCCTCCAGTGGCTCTCAGAGTCTCAGAGAAATGAACCCAACTCTTTCTTCTACCAGTTCCTTATTCTCAACTTTGCTCCAGTCACACCAAAAATATCCCTCCAAACGGTCCTTTTCCATTTGCCTCTCCAAATCATACTTTCCACTTCTGGGTTTGAAAGTGTGCTCACATGCATACCTGTATGAGCCATTTCTGTCTCCATGTGCCAAGTCTCAATTTAAATGTCACTCTTTCAAAAAAACATATCTGACCCAAAAGTGGGAAACTGTATCCTATTGATCCTACACCCCTTGCTTCTGAGGGAAAAAGCCTGGTAACCACATTATCCACGCAATACACTTTTGTGCTTTGGGCTTGTTCTTTAAGAGACAGAATGTTGGTGGATTAGCTGAAAAGCTTTCAGTCTTTGTGGAAATAAACCAAGTACAACCAGACTATTGGACCAGCAGGGGGAACACATGAGTCACTCAGCTAGTAGCTCACAGTGTGGGGGTGGGGAATTATGATGTCATAGAGGATTGACATCTCAGAGTCTCGGAGCTAGGAAAGAACCATTTAGATCACAGGGCTTTGGCTTCTGATAGTCATGGACTCACTAGGCTGCTAAGGAGCACCCTTCATCTCGGTGCTGGAACCAGCCAAGGGAAGACAGTTAAGGGCACAGGCCAAGTATGAGAAGAGTAAATTGAAAAGTCTGAAGAGAAACTTGTGACCAACCCAGGTACACCCAACAAGGCATGTCCTGTGAGTCCTCTCTCCATGACTTGTCCCCTTTCCGTGCCTTGTCCCCTTCTGACTTACTTATGCATGAGGCCTACATAATGTCATGCAGTGTGTTAGATGTGAAACAGTGTCTGGTAAGAAAGATAGGATCATTGTGCTGGGGAAACTAACAGACTAAAGACAGAGAAACAATAATAAGTCTTATAAAATGTAAGTGTTTAATACTGGAGACTGCAAGAAAGAGTAGGTGGGGAGGGGGCTAAACCTATGGGCTGAGGGAGTTTGCCTCAAGGGAGTGATGTCTCAGTAGAAGTCCAGGTTCAGTAGTATTGAGCCCAGAGCAGGGTGCTGAGGTGGTCAAGGACATGTTCTGTGCAACAGCTGAGGGGAGAATGGGAGAGGAAGGGGAAGTAAAAGAGTTGTGTATCTCATACCTGGATTGATTTCCCATGATGATATGTACTACAAATTTGCACTAATAAAATTTTGAAAGAAATCTTGAAAAAAGTGGGCAGAGTTCAGCCGCAGACTGCTTGGAGCCAGTCTGATAAGCTTATAAGAATAGTGGCTGGAGGTGAGGTAGGCTGGTGGCCAGAGGTCAAAGAGAGGGCAGTCCTGCCCGAGCCACAGTGGACTTGGGCTTGGCAGTATATCAATCCCCCTGACACAGAACAGTAAGGAGACTTAAGATAATGGTGCCAGCCCTGTGACACAGGTTCTATGACACCATTGGACGGGTTTCCTAGGTAGACAATGCAGAGCTAGGTTAGGACAAAGGGGTCATGAAGCTTGAAGAGAAGGTTGTTTTAAAGAAAAATGACCTTTTGGAGGAATTTTGGGATCCAGTGGATGGCTTCTTGGGCAAAGACTAAGGACCCAACAGTGAAGGGGTTCAAAAGGGGTTTCTGGGGGCCGGGAAGATGGCTCAGTAGGATAAGCACATGACTGGCAAACACAGGATCTGAGTTCAATCCCCGGTTCTACCAAAAAAAAAAAAAAGGGCGGGGGGGGGTTCTGGAGTTCAAAGGAGATGACACCGATGTCTCCTGATTAAAAGAGAGCAGCACTGCTGACCAGGCAGCATGGTGACAATGGCCCCAGTGCCGGCGCAGAGGATGGGACCAGTGTCCAGGGCTGTGAGGCTGCTTTGAGGCCTGTTACTGATCACCCCACACTGCAGTGCACAAAGCTGTTGCCTAAGCCACTCTCCATCCTTGACACGCACAGCCTCCCCATCGCGGACCTACTCCCAGGCTCTAAGCGCAGAGGGCCCATTGGCCGGTGATTGTGTGGGAGCAACCAGGTGAGACCAGGGCTGGAGCTCCAGGGCGGCGATCCCTGCCCCCCTCTGGTCACTGGGGTAGGGATTGCTGCTGCAGAGTAAACCCCGCCTTCATGAAGAATATGAGTATGAACAAAGTCTTTCAAGTGTCAGGGGTGCCTGAACCTGTCCACTCAGCGCACAGACCTTCGGGGGAAGGAGAGAGGGGAAGCACAGAGGGGGAATGAAAGCCAGGAGAGCAGTGGAGACAAGGAAGCAGCATGAAGGAACAGTAAAGGGTGTGACGACGCAGCAAAAGCGAAAGAGGTGCCCTCCTCCTTGTCTTCTCTCTTAGTGTGGCTGGGCCTGGTCACAGGTCTAGGCCCTGAGGAGAATAGATTCAGACCACAATGTAGTAAAGATAGGTACACACTCCCTGCGCATTACCACACCCGAATCTTACTCCCTGTGACAGTGTGGAGTCCCAAGTAGACACATACACACATATGCATGGACACGCTGTCAAACAGCCTTGAGCACCCCAAAAGTGTTGCATAGTAAGGCTTCCTGGCCCTTTTCTGACTTTCTTCATTATTTTTATGCTGACGGGACTGCCCTACTCTGTCTCCCACAGTTCAACCTTTCCCCTTACTTTTCCTTCCCAGGCAAGTCAGGGCATCTCAGGGCAGGTCTGCTTCCTCAGCCTCTGTGTGTGGGACCTCTTGACCTGGAGGGAGGGACTGGGTGACTCGTCCCACCCCCACTCATGAGGATTGCTGTCCCAGCATCTTCTTCTTCGAAGTAGAAGACTCTTCCTGAAGATCAGAATGACTCCTGGGCTAGTGGGAGGCGCGGAGTCAGGAATAAATTCAAGCAGATGCACTACTCAGACCACTTTCCTCCTCCATGTGAGAGCTTCCCTTGGCCCAGCATGGGCTGCAGCCACGTAGCCAGAGGCTTGGGCGTGCCATTGGAATATGTCTTTTCCTGGGGCTCTAGTTTGGGGAACTCAAAGAACTGTAAACCATAAAGGAATTGCACCTCGCTGCTGCTCAGGTGGCATTTGGGAGCCAGTTGTAACTTCCCTGGCATCTGCCAGACACCTCCTTCCAGCCAACAAAGGCTGAGGCCAGGCTTTGATGGATCAGAAAGTGGCATGGAGAGAAGACTGGGCAAGGCTGGGCTTGAATGTCACTGTCTCCAGTGGATGGTGGTGACAGCCACCCTTCACTAAATGAGACCCAGTTTGTCCAGCACGAACTGGATTTAGGTGAGTCCCCAGATGAAAAGGGTTGCGTCTGACATGCATCAGCCAGGCAGCCAAGGCACTGGGTCTATTATAAAGTCATAAGGGAGGTTCTGATAGCAAAGTAGGTCATCTGATAGGTGTGCATTAGTCACATTTAGGAGTCCCACACGCTCTCAGAGGATGATAATAGGGTTTTCTGTCTCACAGCAGTCACCCTTGGGGAGTTTAATGTGAAGAGAAGCTGTAGTTTCTGTCTGAGGAGTGGCCCCATCCATAGGACACAGAGAAGAACAGAAAAAAATTAGGCCAGGTGGCACGTGCCTCTACTTCTAGCACTTGGGAGGAGGTTGAGGCAGGACGATAGCAACTTGCAGCTCAGCTTGGGCAACTGAGTGACTTAGTAAGACCGTGTCAAAATAAAATAAGAAGATCGAGGATGTAGTTTAGTGTGAAGGCCCTGGATTCTATCCACAGTACCACCCAGCAAAAGGCAGACAAACAGAACTCTACACATGAGGCAGCATTTGCAGCGGGGCTGGCAGGAAGAGCAGCGCAGGGGTGACATGGGAACACACAGGGTCCACTGGCAGGAGAGCCAGGGGCTACAGAAACAAGCACCATGGAGCAGCTGTTCACTCGGGCTCCGGTTTTAAAGCCTAATGATGAGGGATGAGTACTCTCATTTTCATCTAGTTAAAGAGCTCTCATCAGAGACCTCCAGATCCTCCTTCCTTGCTCTCATGCTTAGAAATGGATGCAATTCTGCCCAGACACACATATACACACACGCACGTGTGCACGCACGCGCGCGCATGCACACACACACACACACACACACACACACAGCCCGTGTTCTCAGCAGAAAGCCCATAGCAGAAACTGGCTGAATGCAAAAGCCTAGTTGGGGCTGGAGCTTCTTGCCAAAAGTTCTGTGGGTGCCAGTCTGCAAGGTGGCTGAAACCTCACGTCAGCAGCTGTCACTGTGACTCCCACACCTGTCCTCCTCCACCTGCTGACAAGGCTCCAACAGACCTGGCACCTCCCACAAGTAGGTGTGCGACGTGCGAGCTGAACCCTCAGTAGAAGGTGCAATCTCATTCCCCTGCTTCAGCCTGGTCTCTACTTGCTGAACGCTGGCTACTTGTTGACGTTCCTGCTCTGAAGCTGTGACGTGGCTCTCAACCAAGTGTCTTAAGAGGAACAGGACAGAAGCTATACAGGGCCTGCGCCAGCAGTCACATATAGGGCCTAGGACTAAGAGCCTTGCGAGAGAACTGATATTTTCTAGGAAAGAGAAGGGAAAGTTGATAAACAGAGTCATTCTGGTATTCTTTATTTCCAAAAGAATCATACAGTTATAAAAGAGCTGAATGGATGAGTGTAAAGACATTTACAAGGTCGAATTCTTTCCTCTTCATCCTGCTGCCGCCCTCTGAGAGTTAAAAACAGCAAAGGGTGAAGAGAGTTCCTGGCCCTCAGGCCTAGTGGCTATAACGGATCTAGGAAAGGGCAGTAGTTGGTTGCGCTAAGAATCCTACTGCACCCAGGCCTCTGGGGCCACATTTAAGGTCAGAGCAAGCACGTGTTCTGGAGTGAAAGGGACACAGGGTCCCTTTTATAAGCACACAAGAAAAATTTGTGAACTTATATTGTCTTTCTATTGAAAGTGGGGGGCAGAAATGCCCAGCTCTTAGGCCAGATGATGATCATCTCATGCGACACCGTTTATGAAATTCCTGGCACTTGACCCACTCTCAGCTCGAGGGTCGTGCTGCTTTCCCTAGCCAAGAGACTCAGGCAGATTTCTTACCTGTGCTGGTCTTTGAGCCGGAAAATGGTTCCCTAAGAGGGAAATAGCGCACTGATGGTGGGGAATCAGGAGACTGTGGCACTGGGGATGCCTTCGGAATCTGGGTCACCACCCTGAAGAAGGATGCTTTTGGGAGTCGAGGGATGAAGAAACAAAGGCGAACTCTCCAGCCTTCTTTCTAATGAGAATATTCTCCCTCTATTCCAGGACTTTCAAATCTAAGGACAATGTGTGACCAGCCAAAATGCAACCAGTGCTGCCCATCGAAACCACCGAGCAGCCCTCAACCCCCTCCGTGCTGCCCCCAGAAGCCCTCGTGCTGCCCACCAAAATCTCCATGCTGCCCACCAAAATCCCCATGCTGCT
The DNA here is from genome assembly GCA_002564285.1 of Tympanoctomys barrerae. NCBI lineage: Eukaryota > Metazoa > Chordata > Mammalia > Rodentia > Octodontidae > Tympanoctomys > Tympanoctomys barrerae. The sequence goes on along the minus strand of NDGN011553074.1, from coordinate 17,259 downwards.
CGCCAAAACCATGTTGTTCACAAAAACCATGCTGCCCACAAAAACCTCCATGTTGCATTCAGGCCCAGTGTGGCTGTGTGAAGCCCAAGTCGGAGGATACTTGCCTTGGGAAAGATTCTGAATCACCGACACAGCAAACTGGAGAGAAGGCCTCTCAAACCCAGCAGCAGCCTGGAAGTCCCCAAAGCAGAGACAAGCCAGGCACAGAGAGGCAGAAGAAACCCAATAAGTAGGTTGTTCCTGGAGCCATGCCCATGCCTTGTAGAGTCCAGCGCAACTGAAGGTCAGGCTAGATCTATGTTCAGAAAAGCTGTTGTCTTAATGACTGCCAATGCCACGCAGCTAGAGGGCCCCATGTCTCTTCATAGCCTCCTCCCCAGGGAGGCTACCAGTAGGAACTGGAAGATTGAAAAGCCTGGTTACAACTTTCCTAGTGATCCTCATTTTTAGACAGTCAAATAAAAGAGCAATGAAAAGAACACAGCCCTCCTTTATTTCTTTAGCTACTGTGAAGCTGTCTCATTAGCCTGATATAAAGTCTTAGAAAGTATTCTGAGCTGGTTCTGAAGAGCCATGGAACCAGAAAATAGGAATCGTAGAGCACAGGGCCTCTGCTGAGCCAGAGGTGAAGTGCTTGGTTCATCTTGAGTTTAACGTAAAAAAATGTTACAACCCAAGCATCACCTCAGTCCTAGGCAAAGAGGGGCAGTCAGCCGCGCAAAAGTCCTGAGGTCCTGCGTTCTTAAGTAGCACATTCAACTGTAGACCAAGCAGGAGCTCATAAAGCCTTTGAGGTGGCTGTTCCCCTGTCCCAGAGAATTAAGCCAGGGGCAGGCTCTGCCAAACATGGGTAACAGGAGAAAGAGCTCTGACACACACAAAAAGTCTCCCTCTTTTGTTGAGTCTGTAAGAGAAAATTGCTAGAAAGGAAGGACTTTATAAAACTACAGATGGCCAGGGAGATAGCTTGGTGGACTAAGTGCCTGCTTTGGCAAGTGCAGGGACTAGGGTTTGGTCCCTGGCACCACATGCAACTCTGGCCCAGCCCCTTGACACATTGAGTGGGCACACATCTGTAATCCCAGGGCTGAGGAGGCTGAAAATAGGAAGATCACTATGACTCTGAGCTATATAGTAAGACTCTGTACCATGTGCCAAATACATTTTTTAAAAAAAGACTACAGAGATTAAGCTGGCATTAGGTGGTTCTGTACATGAGGGCAGCCATTTCTCCAAAAGTTTGGGCATAGTTAAAGCTCATATTCCAAACTGTAAGCAGATGCATATGAAGCACGGGCAATGGACTGCTCTATGTCTTCTCCTGGGTGAGGTGCCTCTGTGTCCAACCCTGGAAAAGAAAAAACACTGCCTCTTGGGTGTAGACTTCCAGAAGAGGCAGATGGTAGGAGTCTCCCAACTGGCTGGCCGCTTGCAGGCCAGAGACTGCACGGCATCAGCCTTGCCTCAGGAGTGCTGAGAGCAGATTTCCATGCTTTCCTGGGGAAGGTCTCCATGAGCCCACGGGGAGTCCAGGGAGTCAATGGATGGTGGCACTGTGGTTTCAGCACAGTGCCTCTGCACAGCCTCAGTCACTGTGTGACCTGGTTTCAGGCATGGAGACAGTGGGCACTGGAGTTGTGACCTCCAGACTTCAAAGGATACGTGACTCCAAGTCCTGCATGGGGATCTCAATGTGCTGGGCCACACTGGGGATCCCCAAAATAAATAAGATGGGTAAAGATCTTGCTAGAGCTCAGCTGTAGGACCTCCTCCCTTGGGGAAGACAGCAGGGGGATCTATGGTGATCTTGGAAAACTTGCAGTTACCGAAGGCCGCTCGCCCATTTCGTGGGAGGTGAAGCTGCAGGGCTGAGACCACTGGGGAACGCTGCCCACTGCTCAGAGCCCAACCTTTATTCCAGGTCGCAGATCCCACACACTGTCACATCAGGCAGGTTCCAGACTGGGGCTTTCCATAGGGGACCACCCCATATATGGTGAGCTCTCCCTGAATGGCAGCTAGTCCCTTCTCCAGCCCCAACCGTTGCCTTACTCAGTTAAATGGTTTTAATAAACTTGTGTGTTTCATGTTGTTCATTCGTTTTTATTACTGAGTAGTAAATACCTTCTTTATTTTGCATGCCACACTTTATTTATCCAGTGGTGGACTTCTGAGTCATTTCCAGTGTTTGGCTATTGTAAATAAAGCTGTTATTAGCTTCATGTTCACAGAAATAATCTCTGTATGGACACAAACTTCCATTTATTTTGGGTAAAATCTTAAGAGAAAATGGCTGTGTTATATACAGGTGCATATTTTACTTTTAAAGAAATGGCCCAATTAGATTCAGACTTGGTTGAGATATTTTACTTTCCCCTTAGGAGTGTGTGGATGTTCTGGTTGTGTACCTACTCAGTTTTTCAAGCTGTTTGCGACAGTGTTATTTCACATGGCTTTGACTTGCAGTTTTTTAGTACTGATGGGATGGCACATCTTTGATTTGATTATTTGTCTCTATCTTTGGGGAATTACTTTTCCAAATTGCCCCCTTTTTTACTGAGCAGTTTGATTTATTGTTATGTGTACTAGTCACTTTTTGGTTACTGGGACAAAATATCCAACACCCGCAAGTTAAAGAAGGAGAGGTTGATTTTGGCTCATGGTTCCAGGAGATTCATTCCACGGTCAGTGGGCTCCAGGCAGAAGCTGGATGGCAGGACGCATGGCTGACAGAGCACCTACCACAAGATAACGAAGCAGAGAGAGAAGAGAGGGGCCGGGGAGGTGAGCACCCCAAGCCCGCAGTGACTCACTCCTAGGCAGGTATCACTCAGAACCTAAGACATTTGGATGACATTTTAGATTTAAGCCATATCACTGATTGTTAAAGATTCTTTGTCACAGAGTGATTTACCCATTGTTGCCTCAAAATGTCACATTTTTTTCATTTCTTTTAAATAGGAATTCTTAACATTGATTAAGTCCAATTAAGCAATTGTTTTCTTTTATGAATCTTTTTGTATTATATATATAATACAAATAGATCTATAGATCTATATATATAGATATATACAATATATCTATATATATCTATAGATATATACAATATATATATATCTATATATCTATCTATCTATATATATATATATATATATATATATATATATAAGAAATACTTGCCTCTTTTGATGTTTTCTTCTGGAGGTTAATTATGGTGTATAGTAAAGGATATGGACCAGGGGTTATCACTTGTTTTAGAGGGAAGGAAGTGTGTGGATATTCATCAGTATGCGCTCAAGACTTTCCTTTTCACTGTTGAACTGCTTTTGCATTTTTGCCAAGAATAACTGGCCACATTTAGTGTTTATGTCTCCTACACTGGTACAATTTGTGTCTCATATGACACATATGTCTGATTTATTGTAGCTTTGCAGCAAACCTTGAAGCCAGGCAATGTAAATCTTCATAGTTTTTTTTTTTTTTCAAAGATGATTTTAGCTATTCAGGAATCTTTAGTGTTTTGTATGAATTTTTAGAATAAATGTTTCAATTACTACTAAAACAAGCTTGCTAGGACTTTTGACTAGGCTTGAAGTAAATGTATAGATTGAATTTTTGAGGAGGAGGAGGATGGATATCTTTTGTTTGTTTGTTTGTTTTGTGGTACTGGGGATTGAACTCAGGACCCTGAGCTTGCCAGGCAGGCACTTATTCTACTGAGCTATTTCCCCAGCCCAAAAGATGGATATCTTTACAACTTTGAGTCATGTGATTCATAGGATATTGGTGAGTTTACTTAAAACTTTAATCTTTAAAAATTATACAATTTTAATGAATGAAATCCACTCACTTTTTATTACGTTTTTCCTAAACATTTCACAAACTTTGATAATACTATTATGTAAATAGTGGTTTTATAATTGTATTTCTGGTTATTCAGATTGTATACAGAAATGCTTATTTTATATATTAATCTTATGTACTTCTTATTCATTTTTAAAGCTTTTCATAAGTTCTATAGATTTTCTAACATTACCTATGCTCAGAGTGTTACTTTATTTATTCTAAGGTGGAATGTGTCTTATGTTCCTTTTTGTTGCCATTTGAGGCTATTCTTTCTCTTCTTATTGAGGAGCTAAGAGTTTTTAACAGAAATTGATGTTAGATTACAAAAATAAAATACTTTTTCTGTCAGATGTTGAGAAAATCATATTTTTTTGTCTTTTCATATGATGAATTGTTTGATTGATACTTAAGTACCAAAACAACCCTGCATTTCTGGAAACAAACATTTTTCTAATCTAGTTGATTTTTTGTTTTTGTCTTTTGGAAACAGGGTTTTGTTATGTAGTTTAGTCTGGACTTTAGCTCACTTTGTAGCTCAGGCTGGTCTCGAACTCACAATGATCCTCCTGCCTCAGCCTCCTGAGAGCTAGGATTACAGATATGCACCACCATGATTTGGTAAAATTTCACTGAGAATGTTGGCTTCTGAGTTAATGAAGATTATGGTTTTCTTATTGATAGTTTACTTGTAATATCTTTGCCTTATTTTGGTATCAAAAATGTGGTTCTTATGAAATGAGAAATAATCTCTTATCTTAAACCCCTTATCTTAAAGTTCATGGAAAATTGGTATAATTTCTTGCTTAAAAGTTTGATAGAGTTCACCAGTGTGATCACTTGTGTCTGAAGACATTTTGGGGGAAATTTTTTAATTGGAGGTATTATTTCTTTAATTACTTTAGAGATTTTTCAATTTTCTTGGGAATTAACTTTGCTGATTTTTGTCTTATCCTGGTCTTTACATTTATTGGCATAAGCTTCTTTATAATGTGCCTGTATGGTTTTAAATATTTTGGAATCTATAATAAAAGTTACCTCTTTCATTCTTGCTGTTTGCAGTTTATATCTCTTCTCTTTTTTTTCCTGGCAAGTGTTTTCATCAATTTTATTGAAATTCCCAAAGTACCACCATCTTGTTTCATGGTTTTCTATGTTGTTTTTGCTTCTCTATGAGTTCTTGCTTGCTTTGATTTTTTCCCCCTATTTCTTAAGGTAGAAGACAAAGACTTGTATTGAAATCCTTCCTTGTCTTATATGAGCATTTAATATAAGCTTTCTTTGAAGTACTATTTAACTACTCCAAAAATATTTTGATAATTTATTTTTATTCTCCACTTCAAAAGACTTAAATTTCCTCTTGATTTTTCCTTTGATCCAGAGGAAAATTATTTTATTTATTTATTTAAAAATAAAAATATTTTATTTCTCATATGTTAAGAAATTCTTCAAGAGATTGAGTGCTGATTTCTGTTGTTATTCTGTGATCAAAGCCTCTATTTTGAATGACTTGAAGCCTTTTAAAAAATTGAGACTCATTTCATGGTTCAGATAATATACCACCCTACTGAATTCTCCATCTTCATTTGAAAATGTATTTTCTTGAGTTATATGGAGAAGTCTATCAACGACATTAGGTCAGTTTGTTTGACAGAATGACTCAACTTTTCTACATCTGTACATATTTTCTGGTCACTTGTTTTATGAGGTATTATGCATTCGGCATTGAACATAACTGTGAATTCTATTATTTCTTGCAGCTATAGCTACTTTTGCGTCATATATTTTAAAACTCTTATTACAAGCAAGTCATTTAAGACTTATACTGTCCTCTTTATGAATTATCTCTTTTTTATTTTTTATTTTTTAAAGAATACAAAATAGTGATAGAAAAAAAAGCAGTATTAGAAACTCTACAAAAAGTTCACTCTACAAAAAGTTCACTCCACAAAGTCATAGGAATTCAACAGTGGTTGCTGTATTGCATGATGTTATCTTCAATTTAATTGTTCAGATTACCAGATATAAACATGCAAGATTGGTTTAAAGAAAAAACAAAACAATAACAAAATGTAAGAATTTAAGGAGAAAAAAAATTATAAGAATAAAATGAAGGAGCTGGAGAGATGGCTCAGTGGTCTAAAGCACCTACTTGGAACAAGCTTGGCAAAGCAC
>NDGN011553074.1:0-11191 GCA_002564285.1 Tympanoctomys barrerae | reverse complement strand
AGCACCACATGCCAGCCAGCCCCGCCCCCTGGTGGGCTGAGCTGGCCACCCCCCCACACACAATAAATGTAAAAAAGTAGTGATTAAAAAAAAGAATAAAATGAAAAGAAATTTAAACATTAACTGCTCCTTTCAAAGACCAGCAGAAATCAGCAGCACAGTTATCCAAAGCATTCTGCATACATACATGCATACATAGATCTTTTTCCTTTGTTCTTTATCTCTGAAACACCATCTTAAGTCAGTTTACCCACTTTGTCTTTCTATTATCATTATTATTACTACTATTAGTACTAGTAGTAGTATTGGTACAGGGTCTTGCTACACAGTTCAGACTCATAGTCATCCTCCTGTCTCAGCCTCCTCATTGCTGGGATTATAGACCTGTGCCACCACCCCAGCACAATGCACCCAGGGGTCCAGGCGTGGTACGGCATGTGGCACCAGGGATCAAACTCAGAACTTTGTATTTGCCATCCAGCCCTCGCCTTTCTTTTGATTAGTGTTAGTAGACATTTCTTTTCCCATCACTTTACTTTTAACTTATCTTTATATTGAAAGGTAATATACATTTGGATATTTTTATTCAATCTGGTTACTTCTGACTTCCAGAGTATTTAGATCAGTACTTTTAATGTGATTATTTTTATGGTTGAGTTTAAATCCATCATCATGTTGCTTGATCTGTCCCATGTTTTGTTTTCTTTTGCCTTTCCTTTTGTTTTGGGTTGAGTCATGATATAATCCTGTTTCATCTCCAGCAGTAATTTACTCACAATAATTCTTAGTTGGAAGAATTATTTTCATGGTAACCTTACAATTAATTGTATCTTTAACTTGATGTAGTCACTGTTCGTGTTCTACCACTTCACTTACAGTATAATCCCATAAAGTATAATTTTTATTTTTTTCCTCCTGAATTTCATTCTCTATCTATCTATGTTAAAACCTTCATAAAACATGGCTCTGTTTTGCTTTAAATAAACATTTCTTGGCTTGCCCCCTCTCATCTCCTGATCATTTAATGCTCTATTGATTCAGGGAAGGTCTCTGAGGCCCTTCTCTTTTCTGTCCATCTTCATTCTCTCAATAATTTCATCCTGGCTTGACTCTGAATATCATTTATATGTTGATGATTTTTAAATGTCTATCTATAGCATGAACTTTTTCCCGAATGAAAGATGAATACCTCTAATTGCCTACTGGACAAATCTTCTTGGTTGCTTAGTGGGCATTTCACACTGAGCACGGCCCAGAGTCACTGCTGAGCTGTCCCTGGAACCCGGCAGCTCTGTTCTTATTTGTGCTCATTCAAGTTAACATGCTGAATCATTGCTTGCTCTCTACTTATACTGGCTATTTCATCTGCTAGTAGGACTTATTGAGTCTATTGCCAACAATTATCTAAAATCTGACCCCTTCTGTCACTGCTAAAGTCGTACAGCTGCCTCTTACAGATTTACTGATTTCCACTCTGGCCAGAAAGGTTCTTTCAAGCATAAGTCAATGACGTCACTGCTTTGGGTCTCCTCATGGAATGCACTGTAGAGCCAAAATTGCCTCAGGATTGCTCCCTATTGCCCATCTCCCCGCATTCCTCCAACCTTGTCTCATGTCCACAGCCCCAGCTATCCCAACCTCCTTCCTAGCTGATTTCAGACTAGTGCTATCTCTAGGTCCTGTTCTCCTCTGACCCTCTTTTCTTCAGGTTCCTGTTGTAAGGGTCTTCTTTAGCTAGTGTATTTTGCACTCTGTAATCCTTTTTCTTGCCATATTGTTTGACATAAGATCTATTTTTTAAAGATTTTTTTCCTGTATTTTTAGGGAAAGGTTTATCGTTTATTGGGTGTTCAAGATGGACTTGTAGTGATTCTCCTGTTTACAGCTTCCCAAGTGCTGGGATTACAGGCACATGCCACCATATCCAGTCTCAATCACCAGAGCAGTTCTCCCCCACGGGGGGCGGGGATGAGGGGTTGGCATGGCAGGCCCAGGGATCGAACCCCAGCCCCTGTGCCTGCTTGCAGTCACTTTAATCCACTGAGCTATTTAGCCAGCCCACGATATCAGACTTCTTAATGTCTAAGATGCTTTATAGTTCAGGTGAATGTTTAATTTATTATTGGTTAGTATGCACATACACATACACACAACACACACTGACATAGAAAACTTACAAAGGTGGACATTTGTGCCTATTTTGTTCAATGCTCTATCCTTGAGGCCAAGAATGTAAACACACAGGAAGATGTCCATAAGCAGCAATTGAACAAATATCAAACAAGTGGGTGGAAGGTAGGAAATGCATTGCAGCAGAGAGAAGTGAATAAACAAGGACATAGGAAACCTGGGGCTGGGGCCAGATCTGAGGTTGAACTCAGGAACACGTGGTAACCTCAGTTCTACCATTTTACATGTGAGGTAGAAGAGGTTTAGGGGTGCCTGGACCTGAGGTTCCTGGAAAAGGGTGAGGGGGGGGTGCGGGGAGAAGGAGTGGCTGTAGCTGGGCAAGCAAGCACTTGCCTAGGAGCAGAGGCTGGGCTCATCCACTCCCTCCCTCCGCAGCACCCTGACCCCTCTCTCCCCTTCCTTCCCCCCTTCCCAAAGCAGGCTTTCTAGTAAAACCTGAGTGGCAGGAATATAACTTGGTAGCTGCTCCAGCAGTTTTCAGCTTGCCTTCTCCTGGCTGGCGGCCCTTCTGCCCATGCCAGGCCTCCCGAGACTATAGTACTCCTTGGATATTCCTGCCTCAGAGTGCAGAGCGTAGGTGGGGAGCAGATGCTGTATTTTATCTTCTTGCTAGCTGTGGAGCCACTAGCCAGCGAGCACACTAGGCTCCACTTCTGTAATGAGTAAAGGAATAAGTGAGAAGGAGGGAGTGGGATGGATACCACAGGGTCTGTTTTGTCGCTTTGTTTTGTTTTGTTGAGATGAGGTCTCTTACTCTGGAGCTCACACTGGCCTGGAACTCACTTTGTAGGCCAGGCTGGCTTTGAAATGGTAATGAACCTCCCGCCTCATCTTCTTGAGGGTTGGGATCGCAAGAGTACACCGCCATGCCTGGCAGGCGTGTTTCTTTTGCATTGGCCAGGAGCGATGTTCCCTGCACCGGTTCTGCTCACATCTGCATCCCTGTGAGGTGTTCCTTGGCACTGTGTCCAACTGCACCCCTCCCTCAGGCTTCGCATTTGTCTCTTCCTCAGATCAGGAACTTGAGAGCCGAAGCAGCTCTCCTTAAATCCAAAACTTCTTAAAAGCAGAGGTTGTGTCTCCCTGTTAGGCTGGGAGACTAGGCCCGCGCCCTCCTGAGCACTTGCCCTATCCTGGCGCCCCGGAGCCCTGTTTGCCCCGACTCTCTGCACTGTGACCTGGATGGATCAGAGATGCGTCAGTGAGTGGGGCAGGATGGAACCGGCGCTTTTTAGCATTCTGCCTTAAACCAGCTCATTTGGAGGCCAAAAGCAGTCAGACAGCCTCATGACAAATCAGCCACAAGGACAGCAAACAAGAGATTAGAAATGAGCCTGGCTGGGCTGGTTCACACGGGCTCATCTGGACCCAGGGGAAAGAGAAATGCAGGCAACTGGCTGTTGTGGACAGAAACATCTTCTCCAGGACTAGATATTTTGCCCAAACCTCCTTACCACATGTGTGTGTGTGTGCATGTATCTGTGTGTGTGTGTGTGTGTGTGTGTGTGAGTGGTTCCACACCCACTTTCAGGAGTGATTTCAAGACCAGTTGCAGCTCCCAGGAGGCAGCTGATGAAGGACCAGGTGTCCCACACCTCTCTAGGTGGCAAGGTAGGGGAGAGAGGGTGAGGGATATACACTCGGAGCCTGGTCCAGCCCAGGAACCTAGTGCTTTCCTGTGCTCATCTGACACTGCAAGACCCTTCGGGCGGGGCGGGGGGAAGGTGCTGCGCAGCTGGACTTGGTCCCTCAGATCAGATTTTATTTCATGGCTGCCCCTTCTTTCCCTTCTGAGGTATGTCCCCCCGCCTGTTGTCCCTCTGCTCTAGGGCCTTGCAAATCCCTCTCCCCCTACCACACTGCGCTCCCCCTGCCCCTGCCTTTCCATCCTTGTGCACACCCCAGAGAAGACTTATTCTGTGTGGCTCATCACCAGTCCTTCCCATTCATCGTGGTCAGGAGAACCCTTTCCATCTCTCTGATCCAGTGTCCCAGAACTCTGCACATTTCTTACTCTGCTACCAGAATTTCTTTTCTATATCCAACTGCCATCTTTCACCTAACACACAGGACCCTGGGCCCCTGCATGTCCCATCATGTCTAGGAGTGCAAACCATTTTTTTCTACAAGGCCACCAGGAGGGCATCCAGCCAGTCCGCACAGGGCCTCATCTCCTGTGCTGCGCTGAGTCATCACCTGGGGCTGAGGCAAGCAGAGTGGGGCAGTGGCATATGGGAAGACAGCTGACCTGGCTTCTACCCAGCTCTGCCTCCGGGTACCGTGTGACTCTGGGCCTTATGCTGTCCACTGGCACAATGAAACTAGCTGGTAATCTTTGCAACCTTCCTTTAGGCAGATCCCATGCTACATTCTCTTAGCAAACATTTGCCATGACTCGCAATGATACAGAAGCCAGTTCCCTGAGTGCAAAGTACATGCTAAGCTCATGTACTACCTCACCAAATCCTCACCTAAACCTAAGGAAGCATTTGTACCTTTTTTTTAAACAAAGAAACTGCAAATCGTAGAGGTAGAAGGTCCAAGCAGTAAAGTGTGAAAGGGCAATACCAGCTCAGGCCCATCTGACTCCAGTGATAGAGCCCACTCCTGAACAGCAATCTCCTATACATAGGGTTAGGCTGAGACAAGGACCAGAATCAGATGGAAGGTGGGTCTCTATTCCCAGGAGATCAAGGCTCATTTTAAGGTGGATTTTTGTTTGTTGGTTTGTTTGGTTGGTTGGTTGAACAAGCAAGAAAACTGGTGCTTCCTCCAGAAAACTCAGAACTAGTCCCGTTAGGATAAATGACTGACTCACAGTGGGCAGATGCCTTTGAAGTCATGTACTGCAACCCGTCACAGGCATCAGATACTTAAACACCAAGTGAAGCAGGTGAGGGGGGAAGATAATCCCAAATGGACGTCAAGACTCCTGGGCTTCTGTTCCACTCTTACTGTAGGCTCTTGGGCAGCTCATGACCGGATGCAGTTTCATCCTTGTCTGCCAGAAACAGGGCATACCCTAGTGGGTAGGATTGTGCTCTGAACTGTTTAAAGTCAGGGACTGTGTTTCATATTTGTCATTTTACTGGCTTCCTGGTGCCTTGCACATAGTAGGCAGTCAATATATAAATGCTAGCTCAATGAATGCACCAAGCATAAGAACTTTACATCATGACTTGCTTTGAGGCATGGGTGTTACTTCTTTTTATTTTTTATATTATTATTATTTTTTTTTGGTGGAACCAGGGATTGAACTCAGACCCTTGTGCTTGCCAGGGGAGCACTTATCTACTGAGCCATTTCCCCAGCCCAGTTACTTCTTTTTAAATGAAAATTCACTTAAAATAAGAATCATTTTAGAATGAATAACTCATTAACAGTGCATTCAGATATTGTACAGCCAGCAACTATATCTCACTTCATAGCATCTTCATCATCCCCAAATGAAACTCTTATTAGGCAGTTGTTTTCCCTTCCATTGATTTTGGTGACCTCCAATCTGCTTCCTGGTTTTTTTTTACTAATTTGCATATTTTGAATTAAAATTATCAATCTAGTGCTGGGGATCAAACCTAGGACTTTGTATGCACTAGCTAAGCACTGTAACACTGAGCTGCTGCATCTCCAGCCCTCGTTTATTATTCTTATTACTAACTAAACAGGGAATCTCTGATGTTCCTGGCACAGCATGGTGCATTTTCTGTGCATTTTTTAAGAATTCCTCCATCCCAGACATTATTGTCTTCTTGTACAGAGAATCAATTACAAAGAATGCGATATCTACAGCAATGATACCAGGCAAAGGACTTTCCTTCCAGCTGGAGGAGGATGCACTATCTTCCTGTTTTACCTCCTTGAGGTCATTTTTTGCTGTTGCACATCCTTCTGCTGTCAACAAAACTGTGACTGTCCTCTCCCACTTCTGCATCCAGGGAAAGGGCCAGCCCTGGAGATGGCAAGTGAGAGCCAGCAACGCATGTAGTTCCCTGAGTACAAACTACATGCCAAGCTCATGTACTACCTCATGGCCAAGGAGGGACAGGAAGAGAAGCAAACAGATGAGATAGACAGAGCTACTCAGAGGCCCAGAGAGGACTCATTGTTTCTTTGGCTCGTGCTTGGCTTGTTGCCTCGCTCTTTTCTGAGCAGCAGATGTCCCCTGCATAGGTACATGAGGAGTCAAGTTTGAGTTTGGCAATGGAGAAAGACAAGAAAGCTTCCAGTCGGTTAGGAGGCAAACGGTGCTGGTTTTCACTGGTTGAGAGTTGGTATAGGAGACAATGCCTTGGGGAAAGGATGTGGCCCAGGGGAGGGAAAGGAGGCTAAGAGTCTCAGAGTGTCAGGAAATTGCCACACCAGGAGAGAGACCAGGTGTGTCTGTCTAATATGGAAACATGAGAGTCCCTGGCTCCTATCACCTTCCCAGGACCATCTGCCATCACTCCACTGTGGCAATGTGCTAAGAACTCTTAAGATCTCTCTCCTCAGGGAAGCAAATTGTCTTGGATAATCCCTTCTCACCCCCAATGACTAAGCAACTATTCAAATAGGTTGTTACATTGAGAGAGAGAGAGAGAGAGAGAGAGAGAGAGAGAGACAGACAGACAGACAGAGACAGACAGAGACAGAGAGAGACAGAGAAGCAGAGACAGGGGAGAGAGAGAGAAGCAGAGACAGGGGGAGAGAGACAGAGAGAGAGAGGGAGAGAGAGAGGCAGAGAGAGAGGCAGAGAGGCAGAGACAGGGTGAGAGAGAGACAGACAGAGAGAAAGACAGAGAGAGGGAGAGACGAGACAGAGGTAGAGGCAGAGGCAGAGGCAGAGCAGATACAGTCAGACAAACAGACAGACAGACAGACAGACACCAGACATTTTCTGCCTTTCAAAGAGAAATAGCCAGAGCCTCCTTGGGATGGGGCACAGCTGGGTCAAGGCACCTCTGTGTGTCATGGGATATGAGCTCACTCTCATTATGCTTGCGGGAGCCACAGTTACCTGGACTCATAATGTGGTCTATGACGTCATTTGTGGAGTACTGAAAGGATCTTCCCCTTATCATGCATTTCCAGTCCCTATATGGGATTATGGGATAGGGCAACCTAAGGGCACATATGGGCCCTATAAGCCCTAGAAGCCTAGGACTTCACACACACACACACACACACACACACACACACACGGCTTTGCTTGTTGGACAAACACTTGCACGCACTGTCTTCCCAAGGCACTCATTATGCTATGAATCAGAGGGTGGAAGGAAGATAAGGCAGATGCTGAGCCTCTAGAAGTCCACAAGACCCATGTGACTTCCTTGAGCAAAGTCTGCTGCCCTGGCACACTGACGGTCACAGGCTGAGGAGAGGGAGAGGCAGATTCCTCCCACTGGACGTCAGCTGCAGAGCACAAGGGAGCCCATAGCCACATGAAAATGCTCAGGCTGATCTCAGGGAGGGGCAGAGAACATTTTCTCTGCCCAGGAAATAGCACAGTCTGGGCCTTATGAGGGGAGACAACGTGAGAGTCTTGGAGTTTAAGGAATAGCGTATGAGAAAAGGTCAGCTTTCTAGAGGTCAGTCAACCTTTGTGAGACCCACTCCATCTGTCTTTCCAAACAGCACCAGAACAGGGAATCAGTAGCACTGCAAACAGATCAGCTTGAAAGTACAGGGAAGATGCCCGTAAGGATAACTGTGAGGAATCAGGAAAATTAACTCCAGAAGTAAGTGTTCTCCTCTCATCACTCTAAGATATCTTTCTTGATGAGGTTGTAAAGATGAGATCTTAAACAAATGACAAGCTGCCAACCAAGCATTAGAAAGACAACTTATAATTCAGTTTTAGCTTTATACACAAATACACTTTAACACTAAGAGGGTAGGAGTTATCTTTAGGCAATGAGAGTCACTCATCATTCATTCCTTCAACTAATACGGATAGAGCACTCCACGTATGTAGTAGATTTTGGCAGGTTTTAGGGACATAGTAGCAAACATGCCAGGTACACTCCCACTCTTACATAGGTCATTTCCCAATGAGAGAGACAGATAATACACAAGAGAACAAATATACATAAAATAACTGTAGAGTTCTATTAGTGAAATGAAGCAAACCAGAAGGTAACCCCTTAACTAAGGCAGTCTGAGAAGGTGCTTAGGCAGGTTCTGACATTTAGCTGAAGCCCATCAGAGTGAGAGCCTCAGGGAGGGCCATCCTAGAAGGCGGCAAGCAGACACTTGGCCCAAAGGCAGAACTGGGATTTGGTCTAGGAATGGAAGGTTCTCAGTGAGGTAGGAGGTCATCTATCATGGAAAGATGGGCATGCACTGGAGTCCTACAAAAGGGAGGAGTCCGGTGTCTTGAAACCCTGTAGAGCCTTTAGACCCTGCTGGAGGATTTGGACTTATTCTTTCAGCACTGTGGAGTAACATGCTCAAATCCCTGCTTGGAAAGATTTCTTAAGCTATTTAAAAAGAAATGGTTTGGAGAAGTCAATGGGTAATTTCATTGTGAGCATTCTACTTCTATGTATGTCCGAAAATCATTGTAGAAAGTGTTTTACCATATAAAGATATTCCTTTATATATTGTCTCTATTCAATTCTCTTTGTCTTTAGTGGTGCAGGCTTTGAAGTGTTTATGAGCATGTCTTTTCTGGAAACTTCTGTAAACTCAGCCTTGGGACACCATGCATCCCTGGCATATAGCAGGAAGTGAGGCCATAAGTCTTCTCCTGGCCTCTAGATGGTCTAAAACCAGACTGTCTTCAGGAAGATGTTTAGGAGAGAGGATAGGCTCCTGGATTAATCCCATTCCTGTGGGAGAAATTATTCATCTCAAAATACCTACTTTTATACTTTCCTGACTTATCTATCAGCTTGAAAGTCAAACTTTCAGTCTAAAAAATAGAACAAACCCATTCTGCAGGTAGATACATTGAGATTCAGAGAAGTTTAGCTGAAGTCACAAAACAATTAACTGTCTTTCTCACCTCCCTTGTGAGGGCATTACAGTAGTAGCTGAGCCCTCAGGCCAGATGAGAACTAAGAAAAAAGGGCCCTGAGGGACTCTGTACTTAGGGTGTCCGTGATGAGTCAGGAAGGAGCTGACCGACTGGGGTGGTGGAACCAGTTCTTCGCTTGTGACCTGGGCACGAGGCGAGGTGGGAGGAACAGTATAAAGGTGCACTGGCATCTGCTCAGCTCACACTCCACTAGTAGGTTCTGCCTCTCTGTTACTGGGAGTTTGGTAAGTATCAGCTGGCAGGACCCAGCTTGGGACCGGAAGCCTCCTGTAGGCCAGACTGTACCGGGGGATGGCCAGCTGGGGTGGGTGTGAGCATTGCACTTGGGCTGGATTGCCTTGCCTTCTAGGATTCATGGAAAGCCAGGAAGACAGCCATCTTCTCATGTATCATCTTTTCTTGGGGCCATATTCTGGGATTTGTGCACGCGTGAGAGAAGTTGCGGGTGGGGTAGAAACTAAGTTTCTCTTAAAACTCGCTGAATTGGACTATGATTTTATTTTTTTAATGGTAGCAGTGGGTTCTAGAAAATAATTTTTGGTTGTGTTATGTGAAGAGGGATTACAGAGTGGGGAGGGCTTTTGTGTGGACAAGCTCAAGCTGCACATGGGCAAGGGCACCCAGCTTAGAAGCCCAAGGCTTACCTCAACACGTTCCAGCTCTCAGCAGCATGCCAGCTCCCCTTGCTTTCCGCTCCCAGCTCTGAGGCTGCAGCTCAAATGCAGAAGGTGAGGAAAGGCAGGAGCTCTGGTGCTGATAGGCCAACCAGCTAACTATACAGAGAAGGGATCTGAGTCCTGGAGGGACTAAATGACATCCAGACCCTGACAGCATTTCTGTGACAGACTCAGGTCCAGAATGCATCAGGTGACTCATGTTCAAGCCCGATGCCATGACCTCTCAGTTCTGCATGAGCACAGGTTTTTGGTTTTCTAGGACTCAGGGAGCTTGGTCTTCCTTTTTCCTGGGCCATCATCCTAAAATTCATCTCTCCTTGGTGATGGGAGATCAGGAATAAGGGCACAGACAAGGACTAGATGACAGCAGAAGGTTCAATTTCAACCTCACCCCTGCAGAACAGCCATAGGGGGAATGTCCTTGTTGGTTCTGGCCTGGGAATAAGGGGCTCCCAGGCGGGCCTTTCCCTGTCCCTTTCTAGCCCCACTCTTTACTCCACTGCTTCTGCTATGAAACCAGATATTGCTGTAGATGTTAAGGGATTAATTTGCTTTATTTGTCTTCTGCATCTGACTTTTGTGCTATTCACACTAACCCACAGCAGGTACTAAGATGTCCCAGCAACACACACTGCCGGTGACTACACATGCTGCTGCTCATCAGGAGCTCCTCAAGTCTGTTTCTCCTCCAGCCAATATCCAGCAGGAGCAAAGAAAGCAGCCAACTGCATTGCCTGACCCATGCCAGAAGGTGCCCCCCGAGCTCCCAGGGGAAGGACCTCCCACACATGAAGAGAAATGCACAGCCATTGGAAAGGGGCTGTCTGAGCAAGAGTGTGAGCCTAAGCAACAGGAGCCAGAGCTGCGCCTGGGCCCCCTGCAGTCATTGAAGCCCCAGGCAGGAAAGCTGTGCTTAGGAGAGAAGCAGGAACCAGAGGAGCTACATCTGAGACAGCAGCAGGAACAGAAACCCCGGAAGTTAGAGCTGGGTCTGGGACAAAGCAAGGACCAGAAGCCACAGGAGCCAGAGCTGGGTCTGGAACAGAACAAGGACCAGAAGCTGCAGGAGCCAGAGCTGGATCTGGGACAGGGCAAGGACCAGAAGCCGCAGGAGCCAGAGCTGGATCTGGGACAGAGCAAGGAACAGGAGCTGCAGGTGCCAGACCTGCACCTGGGACAGAACAAGGAACAGGAGCCGCAGGTGCCAGAACTGCACCTGGGACGGCAGCAACAGAAGCCGCAGGAGCCAGAGCTGCGCCTGGGACAGAACAAGGAACAGAAGCCGCAGGAGCGAGAGCTGCAC
>NDGN011553072.1:0-17245 GCA_002564285.1 Tympanoctomys barrerae | reverse complement strand
TTTTCTGCTTCAGGATTTGGTTCCTTCTATGAACTTGTTCCTAGCTGCCTCACTGGGGTGCCGCGGGCATTCAGTGTGGATGTGCACGGCCTAAAGTCCTAGAACTGCAAATGAACGTCCATGTGTGAGCTCTTCCCGGGCACTGCCAAGCCATGAGACAGCATTGAAAGCAGAGGAAAAGCTGGTGGGCCACAGCCCCGCCGAGTCAGGAGGCTGCCCCTTGCCAGGAGGTTTCATGTAAGGGGAGGGTGGTACAAGCCTGTTTCTCAGCACCCTGAGAAGAGGAGATTCAGCGTGGGGACGTGCTTTGCCCAGATGTTCTGCAGACAGCAATGCTTGCTGCCACCAGCTGTGCATTGAGAAGCAATGCGGAGAGGCTGGCTGGGCAGCAGCATCTCATTGCTACCTTCACACAGGGTCCTCTTGGTTTGCAGTCCCTAATCTTAATGTCCCGGATGTGACTTACAGTATACTATAAATGATAACAGCTGTAATAGTGACCTTTCCTATGTGCCAGGCAGTGGCTTCTGAAGGTTACATGTATTAACTCACTCAATCTTCACCTTTACCTCATGAGGCCACTGAGGCACAGAACAACAGAGTGACTTACCCAGGGTGGCACGCTCACTCAAGCCCAGGGTGTCCCCTCCACAGCCCATGTTTCTAACCACTACACCATGACATGGTGCTATAGCAGCCCTGGAAGCATCCCTATGTGCCCTACCTTGGGGAGAGTCAGGAGTGAAGCGATACTTCAGGGCATCATCTGAACAGAGTCCTTGTTACATGTCCAGACCATGCTATGACTGTCTTTCCTCTTATAGAACATGTTTTCTGGTGAGTGTTCCAATTTACAGGAACAAAACCTGCTTGATCACTGTAAGCATACCCTTCCCTCCTGTCACTGGCTGTCCATCCCAGGATGGGGAGTGGGGGAGGTAACCCTGTTCTGGCCAATGAGAGGGCAGCATTTCTCCCAGGGGCTGCTGGGAAATTGTTTTTTCCTAGGAGGAACGTGGGAGCTGGGTGGCCATCTTGAAATCTGAAGGAAGAAAATAGCCACCCTGCAGAGCAGACAGACGGGAAAAGCATGGGGCTCTGACAACCCCATGGAGCTGCCTCAAACCTGGAATTGCCTTCTCTGAACCTCTATTTATATGACCTGAATAAACCTTCACTGGTGAAAACATTTTGTTCATAGACTTGGTTGCTTGCTGCCTAAGTGATCTTACCAAAATCTACTTCTTGCTGGTTTATTGTCTTCCACATGAGGTAGAAAGCAGGGGGTCTAATTAATAGTGATGCAGTCACATTTTCATGCTTAGAAAGATGTCGTGGTCACATCTGAGGACTAAAAGTCAGGTCTCAGTGACCAACACCCAATTAATTCTGACTCATTCCACATTTTAACTCAAAATATGTTCACTATCTCACCCTGAATGCTTTCTCTCTTTCCAGGGAGATAAATTCCAATAATATCCTCAGAGAACTCCCTACACAGATTGACACTTGCCTCTTTTCTTTACTTCCAAGCAGAGATAACAGCAGATGCAACCCCGAGAAGCCTTTTCCATGGGGCCTTGTGAGATATCTGGGTGTAGAGGGCAGAATTTTCTACATGAGGGGGTGCTTTGAAATGAATAAGAGGGGCTGTGCTAAGAGTCCTCCATGGGAGGTCCCTCTGGGCAAGCCCTGACCCTGTCTCCAGGAACAGTGATGCATGTTGCTCAGAGGTTCCACGCCTAACAGATACCAGCTTAGAGCACCTGATCCACATTAGCCATGTGACCCTGGATGTGGCACTTCCCCTTGAGCTTCAACATACTCACTACTAAAATGAGGACAGTGAGTCCCCTGCTTTGGGGATTGGAACAGTGCTTAGAGAAGTGGCTTCCTCCAGGACTGGGGTAGACAAGTGATGTGACCCAGATCTCTACAATGCCCCCTCCCAGCTCCATAAGCAGCTTAGCATAAGGGTGTGGCTTGGTCTACTGAGGCTCAAGGCAGCTCTGGGTGGTAAATTTCACAGGAGGAGATGCTGTGGCCGTGCGTAGAGAGGGCACTTCTACAAGCTCTGTGAACCACAGGGAGCCCAGCTCAGGTGGAGACTAGAGGAGCTGGTAGAAGCCCCTCACTCCACCATGAAGCAGAAAACTAGCTGTGTTGAGCCACTGGAACTACCAGGATGTTTATTTCAACCCTGCATTGACCAGCCTCGGTGTCTTAGGGGAATGCACTGAACCTAAATATGCCTCACTTCCTCCATCTGGACAGAGAAACTCACAACCTCCCATCAAGAGAGCATGTGGAATTGGTGGTGAAGCAAGATTGGGCTGACTGGTGGCCAGGGTTTCCCTACTGACCATCCTAGGCTGGGGCTGTCCCATGATCGCCCCCCACATGGGCAGAAAATGAAGGAATGCTCTCAGGGAGTGAGCGTAGTGGCTCCTTTTCAAGCCCAATTCCCCACTTTAATTGAGTTTTGCTGAAAAGCCCCATGCAAGCACTTTTCCTGCCATTTTGCCAGATTTGATTCTCGCTGATAACCCAGATGCACGCAGCCACTGAAGACAGATTACTGCTGTTGGCAACGGCATGAGACAGTGCAGACGAGCTGCCGGGCCAGGGAGGGGCAGGGCTGTCTCTGTTCCAATCAGGGCCTTGGCCATGTCTCTTCCGAGGTCCCCTGAGCACACACACTCTGCTGGACAGCCCCTGCCAATGGACGAAACAGAACCCCAACCTTGAGGTTACTCTGGGGCATAAAAAGAGGTGACCTTACCATGTGTGGGCACCACACTTTGTTAAGACAGCTGAGATTGTCCATGCCTTTTGGGAAGTGACATCAGATGGCCCTTAACCTGGATCTTTCCACCAGAGTACCTGTGGGGCATAGAAAGCCACAGAGGACGGAGAATTGGATGGGATGATGGTGGGATGCAGGTATAGCAGTCTCTCAGCAGCGGAAGCTAGGAGAGCTTCTGTCCTGGGGAGTCACCCTGCCTTCTTCACAAGCTGACCAGCTGCAGAGAAGGGTCTCTCCCACAGGAGCTGACCCCACAGGAGCTGCCCCACGCGCCGCCTCAGGGGAAGGACATGGGGTTGTCCCAGCCGTCAGCTCTAAGCTAACCCCAGAAAGAGAGCTGAGGAAGCACAGACCTGACTGCCCCTCGGAAGTCACTGCCGTCTTCTAAAAGAAGCTCCAGTCATCTCTACGTGGAAGATTATTAACTGGAAAACATACCGTACTGCAACTTGAAAACAAATCAGATGAAAAATATGATTCTTTTTTAAAATATTTTTTTATTTTATTTTGGTACTGGGGATCAAAGTCAGGACCTTGTGCTTGCCAGGCAGGCACTTAAGCCACTGAACTATCTCCCCAACCCCTGAAAAATACGATTCTTTATGATTCTCACTCAGACTCCAGAGGGCTTCTAGATCAACTCATATGTCTATGTTTCACCTTTCAATATAAAATATTTTGGGCAGAAAGCATAGCTGATAAAATAATGAGCACCAGGTACCCACCAACTGGTTTACACCATTAAACAGTTTCCACTGAAGCTTCTCTAAATTTTGGCTGAGGGTCACTATGTGCCCACATCCCACGTCCACGTCTATACAGCACTCTGTGCTCCTGTCAGCACGCATGTATCCCTACACCATGCACAGCACTGAGCTGCGCTGGGAAGCCTTACAGAAATGGTATATTCATTTTACCTTCCGCACACACTTCTGTGTGTGGACTACCACATGAGTGAGGTACAGTCCGGTGGCTCTGGGCAGCCCTGGGCAGATAGACATTTTAGTTCTTTCTTGCAAAAATCACCTGCAGCTCATGCTCGCCCTCACATCTCCTTGCACACTTGTGGGCAAGGTCCCCAGGACAGCTCTGCAGCACAGGTGCGCACTATGCCTCTCTGGACAGCGGTTTCAGAAGATGGTCTTGGTAATTAGAAAATCAGACAAAGCCCCGAGGAAAGTATCTCGTCATCTTCTTCATAATCACAATACTCCCCTCAGCAAATCTGAAAAGCCAGCAAAATTAAAGCCAACAAGTAAAAAATTAAAAAAAAAATTTTTTTTAAAGCCAACAAGTAACAAATGCAAGCAAAGAGGAATTTTTAAAAACCAAGCAGACCAGGAGGACAAAAACCCCATATATCTAGTCAAGTACACCCAGATGGTAAGCTCTGAATGCCCATCACCTCCAGAAACCTGTAATTCTGTTGTCCTTAATCTTAGCGTTATGACCTCTGCCTTTCTGGGCCACAGAGGCTTTGGGGACAACTTAAGCGGAGGTAACCATTCTAGCTGTGTCTGATGTTTCCCCATGAGCGCTGGGGAGCAGGCAGAGGAGTGGTCAGTAGTGGAAGGGGAGTGGCCCTGGCTGGCCAGGTCTGCAGTGGCTCATGGGAGTCATGGTGGAGGGCAGGGGATGCTCGGTATTGGGCCAGGCGGAAGGAGTTAAGTGGAACTCGAGTTTCTGGGTCAGTCCCTGAAAGTGCAAGGTGAGCTCTCATCTTGCAGGGAGGGCATGGGCTTTGGAGTTTGAGTCCAAAGTCAGATGCTGGGGTCACTGTTGGCAACCCCGAGGCAGGAGACTGGCTCTCTCCGCACCTCAACTTTAGCTTCTGTGGAATGGGACGCCATCAGTACTGTTGGCTCAGGGCTTGCTGAGTCCGACGAGCTGTCAGCACAATACATAAGCAGGCTCGGTAGCTCTGCCTTTTCTGCAAAGCAGGAAAGTGAACGCTACATCCAGTTCTCCCACAGTCTGACTTCTTGTCAACCCCAAACAATCCATTGACCTCTTGTCTCTCTCGGCTTTGCTAGAGTTGTAGCTCACATGCAGAGGCCAGGAAAGCAACTCCGCTGGTATCTCTCCCTGCCAGGATGACGGATGCAGACCATGCCTGGAGTGGCCACCAGGTCTCAGGGCTCTGGGTCTCAGGTCCCCAGGTCCTGGGGCAATTACACACGCTGGCCATGGCGCTGAAGGCGGAGATCTTGATGGAGAAGAGACCAGCCCAGACCTCTGAATGCCCAGCCACACCCCAGGGTTTCCATTCCTCTCTGACCCTAGAGAGCAGATCTAGTTATTTCCAGAAGAATAAATAGTGGATCAGAGTTGGTTTTCTAAGGAAAATACTCCCCATGCACTGTGGCATGAGACACAAGCTGGAGGGCCTGAAAGGGGAGGTCGAGTCCCTCGGAACCCGCATCCAGGCCCCAGACCAGTGCACGGAGCCCAGAGGAGCCTGGTCCTCACCCTGCATGGCCCCAAGCCCTGGCACACTTCATCCTTACCTCGAGAAAAATCCAGCAGCCCCCAGATCCCCAGGGTGAGCCATGCAAGTCCGTGTCTCATGAGCTTTTCCTTCACCCCACCCCAGCCCCCAAACAAGCCTCCATAGATATTTTCCTTAGTTAGCCACTTTGTAATCTCAGTCCCACAGACTGACTCTACCTCAGTGGAGGACCACAAACCCTGCACACCACACACCAGCTGAGGGATTCCTCTTCGTCCCCTGCAAGAACAAATTTCTGCACCCTGGGGAGTGACGCTGCCACCTCTGAGGTGCATCTGTCACATCACAGGGTCCCCCAGAGAGGAAGCCCCCAGCCCAGCCGAGGAGAGGCCTGGGAGGGGCTATGCTTCCCTCTGAGGAGTTGGGGTGTGGGGAGCAGAAGATAAATGGGGAGCAACACGCAGCTCAGCAAAAATTATGAGGCCTCCAGAGATTTGTTAAAGGCAGGAAACCAACCCGACATTCTCAGTCTCTGGGGAAGAAATTTCAGCAGCAGAGCTGCATAGAAGGCATCAGGCATTCTGAGCACCACGGTGCTCAGGAGCTCCCTGGGATCCACGCTAATGCCCAGCTCGCTGATTGGCTGAGCGCCGGAAGGGCTGGGAGGTGGATGAAAGTGAGGTGTCCCAGCAGGCTGAGGACTGACTGGGACAACACCTAGCTCCCTCCCTGAGTGGCTCTGAGGATGCAGATGAACCCCTCCCCCAAGCACACCTCTGAGCTTCAGTCTTCCAATCTGGAAAATGACATGAGACTTGTGTTTAAGTACAGTCATAGGATGCTTCCCCGATTCTCTCCCTTGGTGCAGCTGTAGCTTTGCTGCCTCTTCCGTACTGAGGTAGGAGCAAAGCAGAGGCCCCTCCCTTTCCCTGGAGCCTACGCAGGTGCGGGAGGCATGGTTCTGCTCTGCCAAGGTGTGACAGAGGGTGCTTGTGGCACCACAGAAAGGCAACTGACAGGGAAAACCAGGCCCCTGCTCCTTCCAGAAGTCAGGAGCCTTAAACTGCACAATTGATTCACACCTCTGGGAACACACAGCCTTTCAGGGATGCAGATGTAATGAATGGGGCTCGAGCAGCCCTCTCAGACCATGAGGTTGTGTTGGGAGTGGAGAGTAGGACAGAGGAGCCCAGGCAGTGTGTAATACTTTTACAATCTGGGGTTAACTACTCCTGCCTTCCTTAAACATATGAGGAACAGACTTCTGACTCACTGAAGCTATAGCTGTGTTGCGTGTTTCCTGTTACCCTCCCTAACCTAGTGCCAGTCACATACCTACAGCTGGAATACGGTCCCCAGGCATGGTTTGCTCACCCCTGTAGTAAATTCAAGTCCACTGTTTTTAAACCAGGAATTTCCCCCCATAAAAATTGGAATTATAACTCCTTCTAAGAAAATACAAGCTGTGACAGCCTTGGGTCTTCAGTCCCGGAAACTGGATGAGGCCGAGTGATAGATGTGGTTCTCTGCTGGGACACAGGACCTCCCATATGCCAGCCTCACTGTGCCTTCCTGCCTGGTTCCCGCAGGCCTGGAGTATGAGTCCCCACGGCAGATGTCCCAGGACGGGCCCTCCTTCCCCTGCCTCCCCATAGCAGCCCTGGGGGCCTGGCAGCACTCAGCAGCCCCAGGGCCAGCCTCAATGGCCCTGTCTGCCCAACCCCCAGATGGGGGCTTCCTCCAGGAAGACTTGCAGCTGGAGGCAGAAGCAAGGCGTGGCCCAGAGCCGTGAGCAGGCAGGTACTGTGCCTGGGACGGACACAGCCTCGCCCCAGGCACAGAGCGAGTCCAGAGCCAAGCAGTACCCAGAATAGAGTGTCCCAAGCTTGACCTGAAGCACCACAACTTGCAAAAGCCCAGCATCTGAAAGGCCGAGGCAGGAGGCTCGCAAGTGCCAGGTGAGCCTGGGCTACATAGTGAGTTCGAGGCCAGGCTGAACTACATAGAGAGACTTTGTCTAAATAAATGTAAATAAATTAAAATTGCAGTGGATCCAAATCCTGGAGGTGCGCCATCCTGTGGGCAGATAGGTGTGGCATCCTGAAATGATAGCCCACTGGCCTGGCCCTTCCGAGCCCCGGAACACCCGTGGTCAGCACGCAGCCCCTGTCTTCTGGGAAACCCGCTCTGTCTCCTTGTCTTAGGGTACAGAAGTTGCCCTTCTTTTCTTCTGGCCTCTGAATGGCAACTGAAGAGCCCAGCATCTGAGTGTGATGGTTGAACATGTCGATTTGAGTAAGAGAAGCTCAACTAAACCGGCTCAGCAAGTCCCTGCCCTGGAGTGTGGGAGATGCACCCCACGGTGCCCTGTCACCTGGTGGTTGAAGGGGGAATGTGGAAGGCTGGCTCTGCTTCAATTTCTTTGCAGGAGTTTGTCTTCACCTTCACCTTGGACTTCATCTCCTGGCTTCTGGCACAGACCCACCCGCCTGACACAGATTGCACGGGACACTGCAGTGAGCTCCAGACCTGCGCGTGATTCCTCCAGTCTCCAGTGTGCAGACAGGCAGACCCTGTGCCCACTTCCTCCCCTGACTGTGGGGGCCGCTGTAAGCTGATCTTGTAATCTCTTATGTACTTGTACATCTTGTGTTAAATCTTTCTCTAGTAAACAGTGAGATGCTGGATAACTAGCCTTTGAATGAATGACAGAATGAATGAGTGAGTGAATGAATAGATGGGTAGATGAATGAATAAATGAATTAAAGAATGAGTGAATGAATGAATGAGTGAGTAAATGATTAATGAATGAGTGAATGAATGGATGAGTGAGTGAATGGATGGATGGATGAATGAGTGAATGAATGACACAAGTTCAGGACCTCGTGTGCCAAGCCCCGATGACTGGTATAAATACACACACACCCTCCCCTCGTAGCCTCCCTTCCTTAGCCAACTCCACCCCCATTCTTGCATGGGGGTTCTGACCCTGCTGGTCCTCTCCTTTCCCCTCTGTCTATGGTCCCTACGTGGCCACAGTGGCCACTTTCTGTGGCTCCCAGTGCACATGGCCCTGCTGGGCTCCCTCCCAGCTATACTGTCTGGTAGAAAGTTGCTCCTGCATTAGTGCCTGTGATTTGTTTCTCCAAGCGGCAACATTAACTGGAACAGCTAATTAATCAGAGAAATGTGCAGTGTCTCTGTTATTTTTAATTCCTCCCCCATATGAGTGCATTATTGGCTGGCGTTAGAACTCATTCACAGCCTGGCCCTGATCCCCTTATCTCGGGTCTGCCAGCTCGGGGCCGGGCACAGAGCAACTTCTGCTGCTGATTTCTGAGCCCTTCAAATCATCACTAAGCACATTAGAGTCACATAAACAGGACATGTAATGAGACAGCCCTACTCGGCCCTGATACTTTTAATCGCCCGCCTGAGAAAGACAGGGAAGAGGCAGGAGGTCCAGGAGGGCACCCCAGGGCCTGGGCCTGCGCACATGTTACGGGGTGCAGAGATATGAGTCCACACCAGCTGCTTCTACACTGAGTGTTTCACTCAAATAGTTCCAGTGCCAGAGAACGAGACAAGGAAGAGCAGAGGGGAAGCAAGAGGCAGAGGCTGACTCACGTCACCCGGCAAAAGCTTGCTTTGTTTGGCACTGAAGTTCTTTCTTCCACAACTTCCTTGAGGGAACTTCCTGGATGGGATGTGGTAAGCAGGAACTTCGGGGAATCCTTTAGTCATTCAACAAACACGGTTGGTTGGTTGGTTGGTTGGTTGGTTGGTTGGTTGGTTGGTTGGATGGTTGGTTGGTTGGTTGGATGGTTGGTTGGTTGGTTGGTTGGTTGGTTGGTTGGTTGGTGGTACTGGAGGTTGGACCTTTGGCCCTGAGTTGCATCCCCACTCTGTTTGTTTATCAAGACAGAGTCTCACTAAGTTTCCAAGTTGCCCAGGCATGGCTCACACTTGCAATACGACTGCCTCTGCCTCCCAGAGTGTTGGAATTGAAGGTGGGCACCATGCTGCCCAGCTGCAAAACACTGTTCAAGCACCTCTTGTGTGCCGGGTACCCTTCTAGTTAGTATTGACACATTAGTGAACCAAAGAGACTAGAACTGGGGCCCTTGTGATGGATCTAGTCCAGTACATGGAGATGGACATGAACAGTAAACACAATAAATAAGTGTGTGCTGGGGTGTGCTCTTGCTGGGAAGCCTCCATCAAGGCCTCTGGAGTTCCTGTCCATTGGATTCTACTATCTGTTCAAGAATGTTTGGGTAGCAAATGGATTTGCAAGCTAGAGGTCATCTCCCAGACAGACTCTGTTGTTCTTCTTCTGGAGAAAGGGTGGATGTGCTTACCATGTGTTACAAAACACGTGGGCTCCCCAGGCTAGGGCTCCTCTCCTGGAAGGGGACCTCATGGCAGAGCAGGCTCCCCCCTGGCCCTCTTCATACCCCCTGATGGCAACTGAGGCTGTCTCAGGGAACTGGCATGAAACTTTGTCAGATGGAGCAAGATAAAATGCGTGCCTACCTTCAGCAAAAATGGCCCCGACACCTCTGTTCTCAGGGGCATTTCAGCTGTTCCAGCTCGTGACCCTTCAGGGGGTCTGTGCCATTGTGGGTGTGGTCTGCTGCCTTGCCCGTGCTCCTGAGGAAGGAGCCAGAGCCCTGGAGGGGGCGAGTGGATGGGGGCCCTGCCCTCGGCCCCCGTGCCTTTCCTCTGTGGCCTCAGCCTCCTCTCCTCCCCATCATCTGAGGCCAGGTTGAGCATGGGTCCTGACGACCACGCTCATCTCCCCAGGGGAGCCGCTCGAGTCTCCTCACTAGGCTGTAAGCCGGGGGCAGCCACTGCATCTCTCTGTGTCTGCAATCGGCCACACACCTGCAGAGTGCTCTACTCAGCGGAAACCATCAACGATCTCTTGGTGACGGAAGCAACAAGCTCCTCGCTCCATGCCGACCACAGCGCTTGTCCCCAATCCATATAACCTGTGGCTGGACTGGAGAAACAAGAAGTCATACTGGGCTGGGCGTTGGGGACCATCATGTCCTTTTCTCTCACCGCAAGGCTGTCCCTCCGTTCCACACATCCCAGCCATCTTCCCACTTGCCAGGGGAAGTCACACCCTCTCCCCAACATTGTCCTTGACCACAACCCTCCTCCCTTACCACCCACCCTCCCAAGGAGGAGGAGGGGGCAGGGAGCCTGGTTAAGCACTTTCTGTGTCTGTACCCTGCTCCCCCACCCCCAGCCACTGAGACTATTATTGGTAAGTGAACCAATTTTCTCTCCTGACATCTGTAGCTCTTAGCAGTGAATATATTTGAAAAACCCTTTATGATTACTTGAAATCTTCCCTGCAATTTGATTCCTGATATTTCTCTTTACTCACTGAAAGATTCTCTTAACTCATTGTTTGGTTCACCGCAGGGCTGCCCATGTCCCCCAGGACACACACCACCTTGGATAATTCTCCCCCTTCTTGCTAAGACCCGCAGAGAACTTTACAGAACAGCAGGGCCAGAGAGTCACCTCCCTCCTGCCTCTTTCTTCCCCACACCCCACCAGCCACAGACTCTGGGCAAAGGATGATTTCTCGGGAGAGAGGGGCCTTTTCCTCCTAGTCCACCACAGGCTGCACATACCACCCCCTGCTTGCTCTTGTGATTATTTCCAATTCCTTCTAGAACACTTAGCTGTTCCGACTTCAGCATGTAGAGCGATTTTACCTCCAGGGGGAAAATGCACTTCGGGGATTAGCAATACCAGTGATAATGATAACAATACAGATTAGAATGGGTCTCAGTAGTGGATAGTGGGGATGCGCATGGGGGCACACAGAGCGGAGGGGGCCCTAAAGGTGCTGCCGCAGTGCACCCTCCTGGTGGGAGGGGGCAGGAGAGCTTCTAGAACTGTAGGACCCTGGCCGAAGCTTGGTGCCGCCTCCTGGCTCTACTGCGGCATTTATGCCTCCCCAGCATGGGAAGGGGGAGCCAGTTCCCCAGTGGGGACTTTCTGGCCGCCTTGTCACTGTCTACTTCCAGGTAGGCTCCTCTCCACACTCAAATAGCCCTCTTCAGTGGCATCTGTCACTCTGCCTCCATTCATTCATTCACCCACTAAATCGTTCTTTCACGTCACCATAGTTGCAGCGTGCCTGGCCTATGCCAGGGACAACGCGCTAAGAGAATAAGCCAGCCTCCTGCCTTAGACGTGGAAGAGGGACACAGAGGTGGCCATGCCTGGGACACAGTCACAGCTTCAAGAGCCTCCATGCCACAAGCCTAGGCCGGGGGTCTGGCCCTCAGGGGCTGGGATCCCAGATCTCCTGCGTGTTAGCTGTGAAGCCCCAGCTAGTCTTCACTTTCCCGAGCTTCCACTCCCCATCTGTAACACAGAGGTAGGATCGAAGTGGATGACCCCGTGAAAGCTGCTGGGGCGGAGGCCAGGTGCGCTGCTTCCCTGAGGAGGAGCCCTTGTTCCGCTTCCTGGTTCCTTTGCTTGAAAGTCTTACTGTACTGAAATCCTCAAGTTACCCAAAGGACAACACGAGACCAGGACCTCTCTTTCCAGCCCTAAAGCGTCAGCCGCTTCCATTACCTGCAGCTGCCTCCAAGTGCCTTTGACTGGGCTGCCAGGAGGGTCCTGAATACACTGGCACTGCCCATCTGGACCAGGAGGAGCAAAGCGGGGCCACATCCCCAGCCACACTGGAGATCTTCATGCCCATACCAGTCTCCTCCTGGCCTGTAAAACAGGCTCTGTCCACAGCACTCAGATCTGACTGGGGAAGGAATGGAGTGGGACTCTGGAGTTTTGAGGCCCCTCCAGGGCCCCACTTCCATGTGCATCAGACCCCATCAATCCATCCACCAAGAAAGGGTGGACATGGCTAGCAGGGTGTGCTGCAAAAAGAGCCCTAACACCCGCTACGCAGTGAGCCTCTGCTGCTCTCCTATGTGCCCCCCAAGAAGGCCTTACTCTCCCATTTCACAGATACAGAAACTGAGGCTTAAAAGGTGAAGAGGTATAGCAGAGCACAGGCTGCACACAAAAGCAGTGTAGGCCTGATAGCTGTGGTCTCCTAACCCCACATGTGGTTGTGTATGTGTGCACGCACGCACATATGTGTGCACGCATATGCATGTGTACCATCCCATACTGAGGATACACTCAGAAACAGAGTTACAGTAGGAAGACCAAGTGGGTTTAACCATTGGAATGAAGTCACAGGAATTCACTGTCCCTGTCCTGTGCTGATGTGACTCCTGCCAGGCAGCCCAGGCTGCAGGCTCAGAGCACAGGCATGCTCAAGTTTGCTGGGCCGGAGGCAGCTTACTGGGCCAGAGGCAGTGAGCAGCTGCGGTGTCACCTGGCCCAGGCGCTGGGACTGCTGCTGGAACCACCCCAGCAGTGATTAATTAGGCTCCTTCCAAGCAGAGCCGCTGGGTTCCCGGGACTGCTTGTCAGAACCACAGGGCTCAGCAAACTGCGGGGTGCCACGTGGAACCACCACCCGGACCAGCTGGGCGGGGAGGACGAGGGGTTGGGAACACACAGAGGCCAGGCTGCTCCTGCTCCCTGCAGTAAAGTGGGAGCTTGTCTTGTCCTGGGAGCTCGGAGGGCCTCCGATGCTCCTACCAATCTGGCTCAAGACCTGCTCTGTGCTTCTGAAGCTGAGGAAACCCTGTGTGAAGCCCCAGCTCTGCGCCAGCTGCTGAAGCACTTTTCATTGACTTTAAGTCAGCAAGCCAGGAGCCAGGTGGTGCACTGTTAGTCTCCCACCAGCCTTGCTGAGATCACCCCTGTGCAGCTTGGGCCATGAGGATGACGGTCACCCACGTTGTCTCCCAGCGACTTGGAGACCTCGTTCATCTGGCTCCAACCAGGGGAAACCACAGTCCCTTCGCTTGGACCAGCACAAGCTTCCCACAGGTAACTTCTCAGAGGTCAAAGGGCCCCAAGCCACCCTCAGGTCATACTGAAGTCCCCACTTTCTGAACATGTGTCCTGAGGTGGAGACTGATTTCACGTGTGCAGGCCACTTCCCCTGGCTCGGCTGTGCCCCCACTGGGCCACCCGGTGAAAAAACTCCCCTCTGCAAAACTCTTGGTTTCAGTGGAAAGCAGCAGTCTAATAGTAAGAAGCCCCCAAATGCTTTACCCAATCAGGGAAAAAGGAGAAATCCTCACAGCCTCCGTGGGGACTCCAAGGCCAGGATCACTCACCTCTGCCCTTGTCCCCTCATCGGTCTCTCGGTTGCATGAATATGCACACGTTCCATATATCCACAATTGCACTCCTCCTTCCAGTCCCCATTCCCACCCTCCTCTCGCCCAGGACCAAGGCAGGTGAGTAAGTGGAAGAGGTCGCTCTGGCCAAGCGCAGGAGAGGGCGAGCCTGGCCGCCAGTGTCCAGATCCTCCGCTCCAGATGCAGGCTGCACATTGTAATGGCAGGGGATAGTCAGCTTAGCTCCTAGGTTACTCCCTCTCCCCATTTTCTAGCTCAACGAGTGGAGGTGCTCAGTGGGATTAGGACCCTGAGTTAGAGTTGGCCACCAAACAGGCCAGGATGCTTATGATGAGGAAACACGACCAGCTGGATCCTCGTCCAGCGGGCTGGGTTCAGTCCCAGCCCTGTTGTCAGCCCCGCAGCAGCTGGGGAGGGAAGAGAGTGAACACCTGGGATGCGGGGTCTGTGGGGCTCCTGGGCACAGCTGGACAGGACGATGGTGTCTCTCTGTGCACTTTAGCAAAAGGTGAACCAGACGCGGTTGTCCCAAGTACTCACATCTGGGGAGACAGCTGTCACACACCCAAGGGTGAGCTGCATGCCCCCAAACTGCTGCTGCTTTTGAAAGAGGAGAAGGATCCGAAGGTGATAAAAGGTGGCTATTGGCTCAGCTGCCATACGAAACACCATAACCAGTGGTCTGCACAGCAGAAATTATCTCTGCGTAGTCTGGAGGCTGAAAGACCAGCATCAGGCTCTGTCTTGCCCCCAAATGGTGCCCCCTTCACTGTTTCTGCTAGGAGCCACCACTGGGGAGCTACGTGCTGGTGGCCCTGTGCCCTTGTGACCTCTTCTTACAAGGATTCTGTCAGCCTGGGTGAGCGGTGTGGAGGGGCGTGCTGCTGGGACTGCCCTGGAGCATCATGGGGGTGGCGGGGAGTCCAACCCTCTGTGGTGCTGCAAGACCCCCCCCCCCAAGGCAAATGGCCTCACTCTAAGGTTTCACCTGACTACTCCAACCCCAGGGAGGCTTGAGCCGTGAGGATAGGGAACAGGCCAAGAGGCTGGGAAGATAGAGAGGTAACGCAAGGCTTTGACTACAAGAGAACAGCCAGCTCTGACTCCATGAGGGAGTGTGTGTGTGTGTGTGTGTGTGTGTGTGTGTGTGTGTGTTTAACATCATTATTGATTGGCATTCTCTCTGTATCTGCAGCTCAGAGACACCAAGGCCAGGATGATAGATCTATTGATTAACACTTTCACTCAGTTCAAGACATGGACTGGGAGTCCCTTTGGACAGATGTCTTGCTGGAGGCTTATGTCTTCACCTTGAATGCTACCAGGCAGTTCTGCACCCTTAGCTCCACAACACGGAGCGGGCCACCCGGCGAGGAGGGGAGCAGCTGACCTGTGTGGGCTTTGTGGACTATGCAGCGATGCCCTCGGGACCTCAGCCCGCATGCAGGGCATATGGGGTGAAGGATGGTCTTCAGCTGTTTCTGAGAAGCCATCAGAGCCCAGCCCTGCAGCCCCAACCTTGCATTCTTTGGTGACCTTGAGGAGCCCCCAGCCTGTGGCTTCCCCACGTGAGCACCACCTCAGGAGCTGGTTGTAGCAACAGACTGCAGGGCTTTCATCTTGAAATTCCCACAGCAGAGGTCCAGGATGCTGCATTACCACGAGCAGTCCAGGGGATTTCTACAGCCAGCACTTCGGATGCCTGCATGCTGCCCAGCCTCTCCCTAGACAGGGGGATCAGCCAGAGAAGCCGAGCCCTGGAAAGTGGTGTTGAGGCCGCCTGACTGTGCAGTGCCCTGGTCACCCTGTAGGTCCTTCCAAAGCGAGGGAGGAGGCTCCAGAGGGGAGCACAGATGCTTTTGGATTGAGCACATAGAACATCCTTCTACACTGCAGTCAGTGCTCCACAGCCAGAGGCCCAGGAGCTGGATGAGCTCATTGCCTGCTGCTTCCAAAAGAACACGTGTCATGGGGAATGACAGGTACCCTGGCCAGAGGACAGGCAGCAAGAAGCCACTGTAGTGCGGGGATTTGGTGAAGCAGTTTGGAGGCCAGCAGGGCACTGTGGGTGGAGCCCGGGCAGGAAGGTGGTGACCCTGTGCTGGCTCGCAGTGATCCTTACTCCTGGCAGGACACAGCTGAGGAGAAGCTCTTATTGGCAGAGCAGCAGCCGCTCGGGTCAGCTGGCCAAGGGGGACGCTGGGCCGTTACGGTTTGGACAACATCAGTTGGGGTAAATTTATGTCTGCCTCACTCCAGTCCCATCACACGTGTGTCCTCGTCTGATGGTGACACTCTGTGAAGTTGTCTCTGTACAACAGAGCAATGAGGACAGCTGAGTGTCAGCGGCTGCTTCTCTCTTTCTTGCCACCCTGTCACCCCCTGCCTGTCCGTGCACTAAGACGGCTAGAGAGCCTGCCTGTGTCTCCTTTCCCGCCACCTTGACTCCCCTGTGGCGTCAACACCCCTTCACCAACACCAGACACAGCGCCTGCTGCCTCTTCTGGCCGCCCCTTTCGCCGGCGTCTCTCCCTTCCAACCCACCCCTCTATCCATCACTCCTCCCTACATCAGCCCAACTTTCTCATGATTAGGACAAAACACCTGGCAAATTCTGCTTAAAGGAGCAAAGGTGCGTCTGGCTCCCAATTTCAGAGGTTCCGGTCCACGGTCCACAGGCTCCATTGCTTTAGGTCTGGGGCAAGCAGAGCCCTCCTGGGGGAAGGATGTGGGAAAGCAAAACTATTCATAGCAGTAAGGAAGTATAGCAAGCAAGAGAGTCAGAGGAGAAGGGGGCAGCCACCAGGTGCTGGTCCTCAAGGCCTCGTGCCCACCACCCATTTGCTAAGCCAATTAAGCGGGCACTCGGTCTGCAGTGTAAGGAGGGTGTCTGTTACTCTCTTCTCAAAGCAAAGTCTCGAGGGGCTGGGGAGATGGCCCAGTAGAATAAGTGCTTGTCTGGCAAGCACAAGTGCCTGAGTTTAATCCCCAGTTCCGCCAAAAAAAAAAAAAAAAAAAAAAAGCAAAGTCTCTCAATGAACACTTATACACCCTTGAGGCCACCCTGCGTGGGATCTGGCTGATTGCTGAGATGCCCTCAAGTCACCGTTCCTCTTGTCCCTGTGCAAAGTATTTGGCTTTGTTTGAGTAGCACTGATCTGTACAGCAAACAGCTCTGCAGGCCCTTGTTTTCAGACCACACTAAGTCTCTCAAATCTTTCTACTATGATTTTTTTCCCCTCTTGATTCTCATTATACATCTCACTAGTACCTCAGCCTAGAGGTTGGGCTACCTTGAATTTTTTTTTTCCACTCGATCAATCAGTCTGTTACTTTTAAACTCAGCCTCATGCAAAGCCTTAAGACATGCACAAAGTGTAGAAAAAATTTTTCCCAGAACTTTTCTTTTTCTCTTTTTTATTTCTTGGTTGTCTTTTTCCCTCTTTTTTAAAAATAATTTTATTGAGAAACAAATAGCAATGAGACAGTTTCAAAACCAGTTACTTGCACGGTTTCAATAATTAATACATTGCATATTGTTGTCTTAGCAGGTATTCATTGTACAAGATTCAGACATGGTATCTGGTCCACAAACACTATTAGAACAAATCTCTCTATTCAATGATCTAAGAGAGTGCAGCTGAATATCTATCTTAAACTATTTTGAACATACAGATACAAAATGGTCATTCATTTGTATCCCCTTTTTGTTTAGTTTTGTCAGAGAAGGGT
>NDGN011553069.1:0-13011 GCA_002564285.1 Tympanoctomys barrerae | reverse complement strand
GTGCTTTAGCTAAGCTTGTTCTAAGTAGGTGCTTTAGACCACTGAACCATCTCACCAGCCCCTACAACCTGTATATTTTGCGGTGAATTGATAAATATTGAACTTGGAAAAGAAATTATTGATAAATGCATCAACATGGCTGAATGCCAAAAACATTACACTGAGTGAGATAAATCAGTGCTAAAACATATTCATGATGGCATTCCTGAGAAAAGTAAGCTATAACGACGGAGAACAGTAATCATTGCTCATCAGAGATTAGAAGAAGAGTGTGACTATGAAGAGATAGTGCAGAAAAATTTGGGGGGGGGAAGGGCCTTCTTTTTTATCATGAATACATGATGAGTTCATGAATGATATATATTAAAACCTAACAATATGCCTATCTAAAAACTCCATCTGATTGCATGATAATGTCTTAAAATAAAAAATTTCCAAGGTGAAAAAACAATAACTACGTAGATAATGAGACAAGATAGCATGAAAGAAAAGCAAAAGAAACAACAGACAGTGTTATGCATTTACTTTAGTGTGAGATGAGGGATATAGCTCAGTGACACAAGTGCCTGCCTGGCAAGCGCGAGGTCAGCTCGACTTACGGCCCTGGAAAACTTTCCCTAGCACACAGCAGGGAAGGAAGAACCAAGGCAAAGCTCTGTGAACTCCCTGGAATAAGACCAACCTGAACTGAGCAAACCCAGTGGCAGCAGTGTCCAGGATAGAATTCCAGAGAACGGCAGAGAGGAAAGACAGATCTGCAGCGGCCTCCCCTTTAGTTACTTAGCAAAGTGCTGTGTGAGCAAGCCAGCTGAGGCCAGTAACTGAGCCACACCAAGGGACCAGATGGAATGGTACTGGAAACACAAACAGTCCTCGGAACGCTTGTCCCTGTGGACACCTGCAAAGCCGGATGCCAGAGGCTTTCAGGTAGCACATGAAGAAGGGCTGGCCCCTGTCATGGCCTGAGAATAACTGGCCCTAGACTAAATGAACCTCTTATTCTACTGTCAGATATTTAGAGCAATATCTGAAAGATCTGTTTCAGAGTAACTTAATAGCATCCTATAACAAAGATCAGGAGGGTAGGAGTACATTTTCATCTAGCACCCAAGAAAATTTTTTATTGTCTGGCATCTAGCCAATATTGGCCAAGTAGAGCAGCGTGAGAAAAATCCCATATTCTAGCCCATACGTAATACAGATGTTAGAATTAGACAAGCATATTAGGATAGTTAATACAACCATATTTTGTATGTTCAAAATGCTTAGTATAATT
The DNA here is from genome assembly GCA_002564285.1 of Tympanoctomys barrerae. NCBI lineage: Eukaryota > Metazoa > Chordata > Mammalia > Rodentia > Octodontidae > Tympanoctomys > Tympanoctomys barrerae. The sequence goes on along the minus strand of NDGN011553069.1, from coordinate 11,735 downwards.
CATCATAGCAATAAACCAGGAAACATTAACAACAGAAACCTATGTTATCTCCAATGTAGAAAAAGCATTTGACAAAATCTGACAGCTATAAACATCCTCAGCAAACTTAGAATACAAGAGCATTCCTCAATTTGGTGAAAAGAGACAAAATTTGGTAAAAGAATGAAATTAGAACACTTGCAAAAACTGATTTTGATGGTGATGATGATGATGTAAACTGTTTAATGGTGAATGATAGAAAATTTTCAGTGAAGACCAGGAACAAGGCTGCTGTCACTACTTCTATTCATTAGTTTACTGGGGATTCTAGGCAGTTGAATAAGTCCAGAAAAAGGAGTAAAGGGAACCCAGTTAGAACTACCAAGAAATAAAGTATTATTTAGAGATAACATGTTTGTGTAACAAGCCCAAAGGAATCTTTAAAAATCTGTTAGAATTAATAGCTGAGCTGAGTTTTAGAAAATTATCAATATGTAAAAGAATATTTCTAGTAGAGGTAACAATCAAAAATTGGAATTCTAACAAAGTAGTCTACAAAGTATGAACTAACTAGGTTTATACCTGATAAAATTTGGAAGATCTTTACAATGAAAACTATAGAACAGTGCTGATGGAAATGAAAAATCTAACAGGTGCCTTCTTTGTGAGTCAGGAGATACAGTACTGTTACCATGTTACTTCTCCTTATGTAGGGCTATAGACGCTATGAATTGCAGTTGGAATGCCAGCACTATTTTAGTAGAGGTTGTTGAGCTCTGAATTTCACATGGAAATACAAGAGACATTAAAATTTTATAAAAGAACTAAATTGGAGCACTTACAATAACTAATTTTAATAATATAAAACTATGGTTACCAAAACAGCATGATGTTGGTATAAAGAGATAATAAAAGTGTAGAAAAAACCAGAACATATTGTTGATTTTGATAAACAAAGGATATTGGGTAAAAATGTCTTTTTTAGTCTTAGAAGAGTTGACTTTGTCCATATACTCCCCCAAAATAAGCATCAATTTATACTTTACATTATATACAAAGATCAAATAAAAATGGAATCTAAAACTAAATATAACAGTATGAACTATGAAATATGTAATAGAAAACTTAAGAGACCTTAAGTTAGGTCGAAACATTTCAGATATAATTATCAAACCATGATCTGTAAAAGAAAAAATCGCTAATTTCCTCAAAATTTAAAGATCTTTGAAAGATCTTAGGAGAATTAAATGACAAGCGAGAGACTAGGCAAAGATACTTGTAAAGCATATATGTGATCTCGGATTTATATCCAGATAGTATCAGGAACTCTCAAAACATAATAGTAAGAAAATAAGCTAATGAAAAGACAGATGTATCACCTATTCAGATGTCAAATAAGTACATGAAAATGTCATTCTGTCAGGAAATGCAAGTTAAAGGCACAATGTGATGCTTACACCTTTTAATATAACTGAAATTTAATTTAATTTAAGACATCAAGTGTTGGAGGACTGGAGAGGTATTTCAGTGCTTTCAGTGCCTGCCTGGCAAGTGCAGGGACCCAGGTTTGAACCCTGGTACCACATGACATGCCAGTTCCAGGCATGTAATCCCAGTGCTGGAGAGGCTGAAACAGGAGGATCACTCTGAGTCCTAGTTGCATAGTGAGACCCTGTACCGAATAAATAAATAATAAATAAAATATTTTTTTTTAAGAAGAGATCAAGTGTTGGAGAGGATGGATAGGACCTAGAACTCTTAGACCCTGCATAAAATGGTACAATTACTTCGCTTGATAATTTCTTTAAAATGTAAGTGTACAAGTACCATGTGATCCCCCCCTCTGTGTTTTAAGTATAGTCATCTTTCTGCATTTGTGGGAGGTTGGTTCTGGCACCCCCCCTCCCCCCCATACCAGAATCTGTATTTGTTCAAGACCCTTACATAGAAGGTATAGTACTCTATTTGTAATAATCTTTGCACATCTTCCCTTAACTCTAGATTACTAGTAATAATCTGATGTAAATGTTTTGTGGTTTGTAAATGGTTATTATACTATATGGCTTGCAGAATAATGATAAGAGAAAAGTCTGTATTACAAATACAATTTAAAAGCCTTTTTTTGGGTGGGGGCCAGTGAGATAAGCACCTGCTTAGGTAAGCACAGGGATCAGGGTTCCATCCCTGGTACCACAGGCTGCACCTGCCCTGCTGAGCCTGTGACAGAGTCTGGGTGTGGTGGCACACACCTATAATCCTAGTGCTGGGAAGGCTGAAAATAGGAAGATCACCATGAGTCTGAGATGTGTAGTGAGACCCTGTATCAAAACATTTTTTTAAAAAACACTTTTTTTTCCTATTTACGGTTAATTTGATTCATGCATGTGAAATGAATAGATCCAGAGGATGTATTGTCCCTACTCAAAAGAAATTAATGTAGTGCCCTTTACAAAGGCATGTACAGGAATGTCGGTGTAGCTGTATTTCTGACAGCTAAACCCCAGAAACAGCCAGCCCTCCATCAGCAAGCAGACAGGCACACATGGTGATTTATCTACACGGTATAACACTTCTTTGCCATAAAAAGGAATCAATTAGGATACTCATTCCAGCATGTGTGATTCTCATAATAATCGTGCTGCATGAGGTAAGATGAAAAGAAATGTGCTCTGTGGTACATTTATATAAAATACTAGAAAACAAAATGCAGGAGCTAAAAGCAGTTGTCTGCAAACAAGTATGGCAGGAAAGGGAAAGAGGGGTGAATTAAGATTCACAAGTAAGGTGCCGGGAGATGGCTTAGTGGAATAAACGCTTCCCTGGCAAGTGCAAGAGCCCGAGTTCAGTCCCCATTTCCGCCAAAAAAAAAAAAAAAAAAAGATTCACAAGGAAGCGTCCACACTGATGGTTTGTTTACAAACCGGTGTCAAAACTTACAGCACTGTACTTTATGTGCAAGTTACTGTGATACTTATACCACCATAAAGCTGTTAAAAAGCCAAGCAACAATATTAAAAGAAAAGAGCCTCTCAGAGGTTTCGGGTACTAGAGTCAATCAGACTACTAACATGCTCGTTTCTTATGGTAAAAGAAACAAGTGATCAGATTGGAATTTTTTCAAAGAATTGCAGATTATGTTTAGAAACAGCTAAATGGAGATTTTAGAACTGAAGAATGCAGTAGTTAAGATGAAGACCTCCATGGATGGTTTGTACATCATTTGACAGAGAATTAGTAAGCTAAAAGGTAGCTCAAAAATACCTAAAAATAAAATAAAGAGGGCTGGCCAAATAGCTCAGCGGATTAAAGCACCTGCTTAGGCAGACCCAGCAGGGAATTCAATCCCTGGGCCTGCTGTGCCGGCCCCACCCCAGGGGTGTGCTGAGATGGCGATTGAGACTGGGCTTGGTGGTGCATGCCTATAATCCAAGCACTTGGGAGGCTGTAAACAGGAGGATCACAATTATTCTGATCTACGCAGTGAGACCCTGTAGACCCTGTCCTAAATACAAAAATAAATAAATAATAAAATAAAGATAATGAAAACTATGGGAAGTAGAAAAGAGCTGAGAAGCAAAGTAGTTATAGTGTTGTGGTCAAGCATATAATTGGACTCACCGGAGATTTAGCTCAGGAGTACAGTACCTGCCTGGCAAGCACAAGGTCCTGAGTTCAATTCCCAGTAGAAATTAAATAAATAAATAAATTTTTGAGACAATAAATAACATGAAATAGAACATACTCGTAGTCTCAAAGCAATAGAATAAGGCTGAACACATTTGAGGAGATGATACAGAAAAGTGAAATTAATGAAGCCTGTAACTTCTGAAAATGTGTAAAGAAATCAGTTTTAAATAGATTGTATTTATTTTTTTGACAGAACCGGGGATTGAACTCAGGCCCTTGCACTTGCCAGGCAAGTGCTTATTCTACTGAGCTATCTCCCCCGCCCCCTAAATATATTGTATTTAAATTCTGAAAACTAGACACATGAAAAAAATTACGAGGTGCTAGTGTAGAAAAGCAAGGTCTATAAAAATAAAGCAGCAGCGGTGCTCTTCTCTTTTGAAGAAGCCTATCTCAGTCCCCAACCTGCACACCAGGATCTGCTGTCCTCAGAGTACAGAGGGGAAAGGCGCCACCCTCCAATCCTGGCGATGGAGACCCACTGGAAGGAAGATGGAGTAAAGACACAGGTTTATCGCCTGCACATCTCAGCTTAATAAATGTCAAATGGAATATTTCCAGACCCCAGATGGATGACCAGAATGCAGGGGTGAATAATGGCTGAGTGGACGTTGACTACAAAAGGAAATGTCTTTGAGATTTAAAATACCTTTGACATGCTAATATGCACACAGATGTGGGCCTGTTTGTCAAGGAGAAGGAATTGGACTTAAAAGACCCTGGGGTTCTTGTGTTGTCTGGCAAGATCCAAATCAAAAATTCGTGTTGTTGTCCACAGAATAACCCCTGTGAGAACCAAAATCATAATGACTTCCACACTCTTGGTGGAAGAGCAGGGTAGAGAAGGAATTTTAAAAATAAAATCAAGGCAAGGGGAGGGAAAAGAGAAAGGTTACATTGAACATGGAGAACACAGAAATCTTTAGTAAAATGATAGTTTTAAGCCAAATGGGTCATTAATTAAATGAAAATGGCCTAGTTCTCAAAGATTGTAAAAAGTAAAGAAAAAAAAAGAATAAGCAAATAATAGAGAATAAGTAAATATAAGCAAATGAGAAATAATACTATAAAAGGTTAAAAGTAAAATAATTGGAAAAAAGTCCATGAAATATTAACCTAAAAAAGCTAGTATACGTATTTTTATGTTAGATAAAGTAGACTTTAGGGCAAAAAACATAATAATGAAAGATTTACTTCACTAGGAAGATAGAGTAATTTAGTATTTTGGCTATTTAATAAGATAGACTCAAAAAAAACCCAAGTAAACATTAACAAAAACAAGAAATAGAGGGTTTTATAGTCAATGGGACACCTAGAAGAGGAGGACAAAAATCAATAAGGATACAGAAGATTTAGATCACAGAATTATCACCTTTATCATGAACCTAGAAGGCTTTTAATTGCTTACTCAGTTTTGTAAATAGTAGCAAGTGTAAGCAGCATCCCATGAAAAAATGTGACTAAGTTGCATTGATTTGGGGACATACATTTAGTTTCGCTTAATTTGAATAAACAGTGTGGTGAATCTGTTAAAGAAGAAAAGTGATTATCTCAGTAGAGAATTGTATTTGTTAAAAGAAAGACAGTAAATAGTCTTTACAATGTTGAATGCCACTTTTTGAGATGGGGAACAGGATCCAGATGCCCAGCATTACCATTTCTTTTCAGGATCCTAAGACCTAGATACAGGCAGCGTTGGGGGACAGGTGTGGAAGAAGGAGAAAAAAGGAGGGCAGGAGGGCTGGAGGACTGCAGAAGGCCGGGCTTGTCTCATGGTCATGGCTGGATTCCTGGAGCTGGGAGCTGGTATCGGCCTGTGCTGAACCCTCCCAGCAGATTCCAGCCTGGCGGCCAAGCTCGAGAGCCAGTGCTCTGATCACTTACAGTGAGTGAAGCGTGGTGCCCGAGGCACAACAGCTTTATTTTTCACTTAAAGAAAATGCAGTTCATCCCAAAACAATGTCTTCGAAGTAAACAACTGCTCCCGTGAGCTGGTACCAACTTGGCGTGGGTTTCTATTTCCTTCTCCACATGGATCACTGTGCCAGTGGGAATCACTGCATATGTGTGCAGAGATGGATGACTGTGCTGCATCCCGGTACAACCTGCCACTGCTGGGTCTTGGCATTAGTCTACATCCCTGGCCCCATTTTTACGTGAGATGACTAAAATAGATTCAGGAGAGTAAAATGGAGCTTCCAGGTATGTAGAGTTCTCGAGATATTGCAGGCAGCACATTGCTGTCATTAACATGCTGTGCATTTCCTGATCACATATTAAAAACACACATGGTTTGCTGTTTTAAAGATGGGCCCTACAACTGAGCAGGCTTGGAAAATGCCTTGTCACTCATGCCCCTCTCGGGTCCCTGCAGTCCTGTGAGCATGCTGAAGGCCCCAGTGCTGTTGGGACTTTGTGTCCTCACTCAGTTTCCAGGTCTCTCCCCTGGGAACCTCTGCCGGCACCTGGCAGAAGCAGGCGCTGTGCTCTGACCTTACCACCGACAGGACGTTGGCTGAATGGGAACGGTGTGTTTTCCTGCCCATCGTGGGCGTGGAAACTCTACAGCTCACCATCCAAACACTGCAGCTCTATAAATGGACTGAGAAGGCTTTTGAATAGGCCACTGGGAGATGGCAGGAGCTGTGTCTGGTGCAGCTCACCAAGTGGGGAGGGTTTGGACACTCAGATGCAAGGGAGGAGGACACCCTGACAGTCACAGGCCATAGGAAGATGCCTGTGGGTTGGTGCTGGTGCAGCCCAGGGAGGCCTGACTGGGCTGAGACCAAGAGGTGAGAAGCCCCTGGAGGGCATCCTGGGAAGGTAGAAGTCAGGCAGCCAGAGTCTGTAAGGAATGCATTTTGTGGAAGGGAAGGAACAGGCGAAATGCATCAGAGTAGCTGGATACTGAGGCATTTTTCCCATTTCTTCTAGACCCAGCTCCCTACACAGACCAGTTTGTAAAGGAACAACCCAGCTTCCCAGCTGGCCAGCAGCTCCTGAGCCAGGCAGGCCCCAGTGACCCTATGGGTGGGACACCAGCCCCTTTGGCACCAGCTTCACCTCCCATAACTGTGGTGCCCCAAGATGCAGCGGCACCAGCAAGCACCATGCCAGAGCCAGCAGCAGGGGCTGCCACCCAGGCAGGGGGTCCAGGGACCTCTCAGGGGCCAGCCAGTGAGCATGAAACCACCCAGCCACTGGCTGAGACTCATGATGCCCTGCGTGCCACCCAGCCCCTCAGCATAGGCCAAGGACCTTGTACCTCAACTCCAGAGGTCTCTAGTTGTCCCCCAGGTTTGGGGGAGCCCCCCTCAAACAGGGAGGTCAGTACCCCAGGAGAGCCGCAGCCTGTTGTGGTACCAGGGCCCTGTCCTCCAAGTGGGGCCCTACAACCTGCTGTAGGTCAGCCACCGCCTCCACTCCCCACTGCAGTGGGGGCCATCAGCCTGGCTGCCTCTCAGCTCCCTAGCCCCCCTCTGGGACCCACTGCCCCCCCACCGCCACCCATAGCCCTGGAGTCAGATGGGGAAGGGCCGCCCCCGAGGGTGGGCTTCGTGGACAACACCATCAAGAGCCTGGATGAGAAGCTTCGGACTCTACTCTACCAGGAGCATGTGCCTACCTCCTCAGCCTCAGCAGGGACCCCTGTGGAGGCAGGTGACAGAGACTTCTCCCTGGAGCCCCCAAGAGGAGACGGGCCCCACCGGGAGATCTTAGGAGGAGAGCTTACCCAGCCTTCTCAGCCTTCGGTGAGTAGCTAGATTTATCCTAGAGCATGGTGAAGTGGAAGTGGTCCCAGGGTGGGGTGGAGTGGGAGTGGGCAGGCATCCTAGCTATGCAGGGCCACCCTAGTCCCATGTTCCATCTGCTCTTAGTGACCCACCTGTGCAATAAGTGGCCTCTGTTCAGGATCCTGCATGCAGTGCCTGGTAGCCCAGCCCAATTGTCTACCTAAGGAGGAAGATAGGCCATGGCAGGTTCCAGCTCCACAGGGGAAGCAGATCTACTGTGAAGCTGCAGAGAGGTCAACAAGCCCTCTCATGGCACTGCACTGTGTTTTTCCTACAGTTGGAGAAGTCAGAGACAGCCCCTGCAGGATGGGGCCCAGTGGAGCAGGAACAGGAGCAAGGTGCCTCTTCATCAGTAACAGGTGAGGAAGTTGAGGTCACATAGGCCCTGTGCTCCTGAGTTCTAGCACTGCCTGGGATCCTGAGCCTCCAGCCTCTGCACCCTCACCTCGATGCTTTAAAGTGTAGAAAGATCCCTACATGACTAAAACACCTAGAGCATGCTCAGACGCTGCATCACTCCTGAGACTGTTCTAGAAGGAACAGCATTCTCACACCCTGTGGAGACATCCTGCCAGGACATTGGTGAATGCTGGATCGAACATTCTGAGACACAGTAGGGAGGGTCCCCAACACTTAAGTGTGCAAATAGTCCCTAGCCCCTGAGCTTCAGCAATGTTCTGGATGCCCCAGGGCACCCTTGCTTATTTAGGATGGAGCATGGGGTGTGGCTGGGGCTCACAAACTCTTGGAAGTGGCAGGTGGGGACTTTCACACTTGCCCCGTTGGGCATCTCAGGGCCCAGGAACCCAGCCCTGGAGGACCTGTGCAGGAAGGCCGTGACCTTCTTCACCAAGTCACTGGCTACACCCTGACTGGCTATACCCTGACTGGCTCCAGCTGCAGTGCACCTCTGTGTAGACTCCTGCTTCAGTTCCTGTTTCCTTCTCTGATGGCCTGAGTCTCTGTCTAAAGGGAACTGGCTCCCCTCTAAGGCAACAGGACTCTTTCCAGCCTGGGATTTCTTGAGTACCAGGCAAGATAAGACTCAGGATCCAGTGGAGCCTGGAAATAGAGATAAGGGGTTGTATGAGCTGCAGGTGGGACCCCGTGGTTTTGGGCTGCACCCGCACAGAGAAGGAGTGGCTGACTCCTTGCTGTAGCTGCACAGGATGGGTACGTGCATTCCAGATTCCAAACATTGTGAGGGCCTGGGATGCTAGCTGTGGGGTCTGATACTATGCACACAAGGAGCCGGGGGAAGGTGGGGGACAGGGCAGAAGCAGGAGAGGCCCACCACCCACTAGCTGCCTGTCACATTATCCCTGCTGACTTACACTGTGAGAGCTGTCCCTCAGCTTGACCTAGGCAGATGAGGGAACACCTTATAATCTGTGGGCCATGTAATTTGCATTCCAAAGTCCACCATCTTCCCAGATTGCAGAAGTCACAGGGAAGCTCTAAGAGACAGACTCAGATCAGAACAGATGAGCTTTTCTGCCAGTCAGAGCTGTCCAGAGTAGAGGGAGTACGGTAGGTAGTGAGTTCTGTGTTCCTGGATGTATCCAGAGATGGGTTATACGATGCCACCTGCTGGGATATGAGGATGAGTCAAGTGGTGCCTTCTGGTTGGGGCCACTGGTTGGGGTGTCCCAAGAATTTGACATTCTTAAGAAGCTTGCCTGTGGGCTTTGCTCTATGGGGTATCAGCGCTGGGATTCTGTGGTTGACTCTTCAGTAGAGCTGGCCAGAAGCACCCATTCTGCAAGTGGAGAACAGGGGCAGCTGCAGGTGCCATAGGCACCCCTTAGACACCCCAAGAGCAGTGCGGGAAATGGCCCCTCCTGCTCCATGAGTTCCTCTTGAAGCGAAGTGCATCTGGGGAGATGGGGCATTGCCACTGGTGTGGAGAGGCCTGGTGGCCTGAGTGGGCTTCCGCTCATGCCTGTGCTGTCCTCCAGGTTGTAGGTGTCTTCCATGAACTGACATGCACCAAATGCCCATGGCTAGGGCATCACAGGGTATTTGGGGTTTGTAAAACATGGTAGCCCCTATGATTGCCAACTCCCTTTTCCCTGCCCAGTGTGGGTCTCTTCCTTGTCCAGCAGCTCTGTGACATTGCTGGTGTTCCCACAGCAGAGTCATCTTCCAGCAACACACTGGGCTATGACAGTGATGGGGGACAGGTGGCCTCAGACTTGCCCACAGCACCCAGTGCCCCCCAGGTAAGTGACATTTTGACATGCCACTGTTCAGTTGGTGGGGTTTGCTTTCAGCTGGTGTTCTCATGGGATCCTTTCTTTCCTGCTTGTTTCCAAAGGCCATCCCTGCTTCTTCGAGCCCTGCATGCATACGGCCCACAGACCAGAACAGCAGGTTCCCCAGGGAAACCTCACAAGAGCCCATGCAGAGCCACCCAGGGACAGTTACAGAAGGCACCCAGCTCAGCTGCCCTCAGATACATGACACTCAGGCATTGGGGTCCCCACGGAAGCGGCCAGGGCAGCAGGAAGGCAGTTCATCAGCCAAGACCGTGGGCCGCTTTTCAGTGGTGAGCTCGCAGGATGAGTGGACGCTGGCCTCCCCCCACAGCCTGAGGTACTCCGCTCCCCCTGATGTCTACCTGGACGAGGTCCCCTCCAGCCCTGATGTGAAACTGGCCGTGCGGCGGGTGCAGACGGCCTCCTCTATTGAGGTCGGTGTGGGCGAGCCTGTATCCAGTGACTCTGGGGATGAGTGCCCACGGAGGAGGCCCCCGGTGCAGAAGCAGTCCTCCCTGCCTGGTGGTGGTGGCGTAGCCAGTGACTTGGTGAAGAAGGCCACGGCCTTCCTACACAGGTCCTCCAGGGCTGGGTCCCTGGGCCCCGAGACGCCCAGCAGGGCAAGTGTGAAGGTCCCCACCATCAGCGTCACCTCCTTCCACTCCCAGTCATCCTACATCAGCAGTGACAATGACTCTGAGTTCGAGGATGCTGACATCAAGAAGGAGCTTCGAAGTCTGCGGGAGAAGTATGTTATGGGACTCCCTGACCAGGCTGGGCCATGTGAAGCTTGTTGGGGTGGGGTTGAAGTCTGTTCACAGCAGCTTGTCAGGGCAACAGGGCTGTGATGAGACCCACAAGCATCCTCCCTGGGGCCATGAGCAGAAGCTTCCTATCAGGGTGTCCTCCATGGTAGGTAGCCAGTTCTGCTGGTCTCATTGCCTGGCTTTTTTGAGGTCCACTCCTCCCTTAATGGGCCAGACTTCTTGCTTTGTCACTCTCAGGGTGGACATTGCAGGGAGTCACAAGACACATGCCTTCCATACCCACTTGCTGTGTCTCTGTATATGTCTCTGCTTCACTATGTCATTCTTCTCCATAGTTGGCATTACTGCTACCAAGAGATGTCCCTTGGGGCAAGAGAGAAGCCACCCCTGCAGCTCCCAGGCTGTGGCTGCTGCAACTCCACAATGCCCGTGGAATAACCTATTTGCCCGGTGCCACACAACTGGGCTCAGAACTCAAAGAGGCATGTAGGAGTAGCCTTGTCTTCGGGCTTTGCTAAGGGGCTTTGAGAGCCACAAGAATTGTGGAGGGGCAGAAAGAGGGGAGCTTTAGCCCTGGGGGAGGCAGGAAGACAAGTTATGATGGGCTGCTGCAGTTGGGGGACTCTCAGAAGGTGGCCCCAGGGGCTACACCTCCCAGCTGAGTTTTCAGGCAGGTGAGAGGGTCCAGCACCAGCCAGAACCTTTGAGGCAAGGGAAGGGATGCAAAATAGGATCTCCCCACCCCCCGCCAGAGCCAGCAGTCAGGATCAAAGGTAGCATTAGATATGAGGCCATCCTGGAACAGAGCCCAACTGAGAGTCTATACCTGAGTGAGACTGGCTGGGTGCCAGGGGAGGGGGTCCCAGAGTTACATGGGATATGGCAGGGTCTAGAGTAAGGGGGAGGCAAAAGGAGGGAAAGGGAAAGTCCAAGAAGTACCTCCAAGGAAGGGACTGAGTAAACTCAGGGAAGGGGAGCCATGGAGTCCAGTGGAAAGAAGGTAGTCTTCTAAGCAGAGATAGGAGAGAATTTGGTCCTTAGTCTAGAATTGAGGGCCGGCCAGATAGCTCAGGGGATTTAAGCAAAAGCAGACGAAGAGACTGGGGTTCGATCCTAGCCCCACCCCCATAGTTCACTGAGACAGCAAATGAGACTGGGCATGGTGGCGTGCGCCTGTAATCCCAGTGCTTTGGGAGGCTGAAAACAGGAGGATCACTATGAGTCTGATCTACATAGTGAGACCCTGTAGA
>NDGN011553068.1:0-12485 GCA_002564285.1 Tympanoctomys barrerae | reverse complement strand
AGAGAGAGACAGAGAGACAGAGAGAGACAGAGAGAGACAGAGAGAGACAGAGACAGAGAGAGAAAGAGACAGAGAGAAAAGAGAGACAGAGAGAGACAGAGAGAGACAGAGAGAGAGACAGAGGGAGAGGGAGAGAGACAAACTGACAGGCAGACAGACAGTTAGAAAGTAACAAGTGCTGGTGAGGATGGCAAGAAACAGGAAAGCACGCCCACCGCCAACGGGAACGTGAAAGGATGCCACAGCATTGCCGGACATGACAGCTCCTCAGACAGTTAGAACGAGAACGACCATCTTCCAGCAAAAGCACTGAGAGCAGGGCCTGGAAGCGATGCTGGTGAATGGCGAGCACAGCAGCATCGTTCTCCACAGCCGCACGGTAGAAGCAGCCACGGTGCCTACGAGGAGTGAGTGCATACACGAGATTTGGTACAGACTTAGAAGACGATCCAGCCCTAAGAGGAAAGAAATCCCGACAGCAGCCCAGGTGTGCCCTAAAGTCACTAGGCTGAACGAAGCAAGTCGCGGCATGACAGGCGCGGTTGGGTGCTACTTGTCTGAGTCACTTCAATTAATCACCTTCAGAGAGAGAGAGTGGAGAGGCGATTACGACAGACTGGAAAGAGGGGGGGGGCTACTGGGATGCATGTACCAGAGAAAGGGATGTGGAGGTGGGTGGTGGTGACAAGCATCAGGGTGCGCTGTGCTTCAGAGCCTTGAGCGGCATCTAATTAAATGGTTGTTTTGTCATGTATGTTTTACTACAAGTAAGAAAATAAAGACAAGCTGCTTTGCTGGGGCTTCCAGCTGGAGCAGAGCACCTGTCGTCCCGCTGCAGCAGGGCGACTGCCCCATGAGGACAGGGTCCAGCAGCCCCTGGCAGGCTGCCTGGGAAGTGTGGGTGCACACAGGCCAGGGCCGAGCCACCCGGGAGAGCTGCCCCGCTGCGCCTGTGACTCCCTTTGAAGCCAGCTCCACACTCGGCCAGTGCCCCTGCCCAGGAGGCACGAACGCGGGTCGGGATTAGCCAGACACGGTTACTGACAGCACTCCGACTCCACACTGTGTATGCAGCAGGTACTCTGGAATGAGGGAGCCCAGCTTTATAAAAAATGGGCAAACTGCCTCCGAAAGTATCTTGAGACCGCAAAGGATAGTGCAAGAACTGTTCGACGTGCACCGTCACAGACGTCATCACCACTATCGTAATAACTGTGCTAGTTTTTCTGAAGTTTGTGTGCATGTGTGTGTGTGCGCGCACGCCAAACCCAGTCTCGCTCTTGCGAGGCAAGCGCCCTACCAGGGAGCCGCGCTGCCACCCCAGGCCTGCCCCAGAATTAACAATAAAAAGATTAAAATCAGGATGTGGCTCACAGCGGTGGAAGGACAACCGGCTACCTCGTAGGGCCACGCTGAAGGACAGCTCGGTCGGGAGTGGCCACGCGCAGGTGCACGGCCCAGCTTCGGGCACTGGGCTGGTGCTGGCGCGGTGGTGTGTCCGCACACTAGCAGCTCCAGCTTCTCCATCTGTCTTCCTGATTAGCTGCCGTCTGACTCAGAAGACTCGCGCCAGTCTCTGCCTCTGCTAAGAGTACCACGAGGCCTCCCCCGGCACCCGCTCACGAAGGCATAAGGGGATGTCTGCCACTGCCGCCCTGTCATTCACCAAAGATGCCTGCCACTTCTACAGAGCAGGACCGGGCAGTGAGTAGAGGGCACTTTGGAATTAGAGATTTCTTTAGCTTGGGCTTTCACGACCTGAAATGACCTCTTTCTGGATTTGCAGGAGCTGGGAACAGTGCTGCAGGGACCAAGAGAAGAAAACCCCTGGTGGGGGACGAGGCCAACCGAACCAAAGGCAGGCAGGCCACCTCAGAGTGAGGAACACTCTCAGGTTTAGAGGTCACTGCCCTCCTCAGGATCTGCTCCTGCTGGGTGGTGGCTGAACCAAGAGGGAGCCAGAGCTCGAAACGGTGAGTCCTCAAGGCCCGCCACTGTCAGGGAGGTGCCTGGCAGTGGACATGGAGACAAGGGACGCTTCTGTGTCATCGCTGTGGTGACAGCACCAGAAAAACATGAGATGCTGTGTGGACTTGGGCAAAGAGGGCAGGGCGGGTGATGATAGTTGAGGCAGCTCATGCGTAAGAAAAAGGTGCGGAGAAGAGGACATGAGGAAGGCAGAGGCTGGGACAGAAAGGCCCCCTGGGGGCCCTGGAGGAGCTGGGGAGAGGCTGGGGTGCTGCAGTTGGACAGAGGGAGGTGACAGGGACCACAGAGGATGCGGAGGTGCCAGGCCTGCGGTGCAGTGGCTCTGCGAGGGACACAGCCCCAGAGAAAAAGCAGTCAAGAAAGAGACGCTTGAGTTTGAAGGTGTGGATCACTGTGAACAGAGATGGCGGGCTGAGACAGCAAGGGCCCAGGATCTGATGACAGCTGCGTCAGGGTCAGCTGAGGGCCTGGACCATGGGAACCAGGGGGAGGTCTGGGAATGGCAGAGAGTCGAGCAGGACAATTTCTTGTAATTTGTCAAGGAGACCTTGGCTTGAAAAGCGCCCTTGGTCTTACTTGACCAAACTAGTACACACTTCTGTCATCTTAATCAATAACCACAGCTCGAGGCTCTGATAGGTTTTTGGATGCAACTAGAATTTTAGCACATGGGCGCCGAAGCCAGCACTAGATGCAGCCAGAAACAGCGCTGGTGAGTGAAGTAAGCCAGACCCAGGTGTGCAAACGTCGCGCTGTCTCACTAGTGTGAGAACCGGAGAGGGCCCACAAGAGCGAAAGGTACAATAGATACCGTGAAGGGGAAAGAAAGTGTTCAAAGGGAAGGAACAACCGGGATGGCGGGAAGGAGAAAAGGAAGAAGACTAAAGATAGATTGATGTGCACATGCAGGACAGCGTGTGTCATCGTACTGCTGATTTCTGCTGGTCTACTGAAAGGTACAGTTCATGCTTAAATTTTTTTCCTTTTTAATTTCTTGTAACTTTTTTAAAGCCAATTTTGCATGTTTATATCTGGTAACCTAAGCAACCAATGTGAAGATAACCGTATTATGAAAGCCATTGTCGAATTTCTATTTTGTTTAGTGAAATTCTGCATTGTTTCTAATGGTTTTCTTTCTTTTTTCTCTTTTTTTTTTTTTTTACCATTTTGTATTCTTTTTTAAAAGATGCTGCCCCTCACAAAAAAGAATCAATAACCACACAAGAGTTGGTTCTTGCCACACAGCGTGGCCGGGGCGCTGCAGCACAGGCGTCAGGGCAGCGGGTGTGAAGGCTGCCACCAGCTGGGAATCTGGACTGTCCCAGGGCCGGCTCCTCTCACACCAGGAGGCGGCGGCAGGAGGCTCCGGACAACGCGGTGGGGACGCCGCCCGGGCCTGCGCTTCTCGCCTCCAAGTTAAACGCATCTGCGCAGGCTTCAGGGCCAAATTCTTCACGTTCAATTTCTCATTCTTCCTGGTTTTTCTTTCATGCCAGGAGGAAGGTGAAACAAAGTGCCCCTTTGTCCGCTCTCACGGGCCCTGATATTCATGTTCTAGTTCCTTCTTCTGTCACTTTTCTTCAACCAGTAAGGTAAGTTTTGTGTAGGAAAATAAACCCACGGTTACAGGAAGGAGAAGAAAATGCTCTATTCACACCTGAACAGTGACTCAGAAACCTTTAAATAACACACATTCTTCTAGTTGTCTACTCAGAGCTGAATGGAACATTAGCACAAAGATTCACTGTTTTAAACTGAATATGGGCAGCCTGCATGGTGAGTGGTCAACATACGTGTTCAGCAGCTATTTACTGAGGACCTGCTACAGCCGGGCATGGTGCTCAGTGCTGGAGACGTAAAGGGAAACAAGAATTTATTTAAAAATTTCAAGTTGTGGTGCACGCTATACTTTTTTTTTGGTATCAGGGATCAAACTTGGGACCTCGCACTTGCTGGGCAGGTGCTTATGCCACTGAGCTATATCCATTTTTCTGTGGTGCGTGCCACAAAGAAATGGGCAGAAGTCAGGACAGAAAGGACTGGTGTGGGAAAGACACTTTGTGCGGCTCCGCACTGCGGTGAGGAAAGGCCAACTCGGGCGGTCAGGAGGGTGGTGAGCAGGTGGCGGCTGCCAGCTGGAGGGAGGCACTGAGAGGGGGTGGGGCGGAGGGCCGAAGGCAGCAGCTGTGGGGGGAGGCCGGGGTGGCACCTGCTGCCCGAGCTCTGCTGGCATCCCCTGCCCCTGGTGAGCCTCCTCGAGAGCCCTGGGGCGCTCTGCTGTCCTCGGCCCCAAGGCAAAACTTGAGGCAGCTACTGAGGCAGATGAGCACCTCAGAAATGGCAGGGGAGCCGGGGACTCATTCCCAGCAGGCAATGCAGGGCGAGGCAAGGCCCCAGGGAGGAGGCCCCCAGAGCTGGCCTGAAGGGGCCAGAGAAAGCGGAGGCCACCTGTGCTCAGGGCCAGCACTGGAGCAGCCTTCTAGGCTGGGGAGGGCTGAGCCAGTGGCTCCGTGTCAAAACAAATTGCCTATTGTATTTTCAAAACCCCAGTATTTACACAGCTACACACACAGTGCCTTAAAGCACATGTCCCAGGAGGAAAGCTTTTCTCTAAAGAAATCTATTTTTAAAGGATGAATAATTTAAAGCCACTCTTTACGCAATTTCATTCCAAGGAGAAAGTGAGCGTACTTGAAGAAAATAAGAATAAGGACTGTAAAAAGGTAAGTTCCCTCTAAGAAGAGGTAAAAATCGAGTGTACTTGGAAGAATGTGGCGCAGGGAGTAGCCGGGAGGGGCCAGAAGGAAGAAGAGGCAGACAAGGGGAAAGAAAAGGGGGCTACGGGGACCTGGACGGAGAAGCGAGACGGCAAGTGCCCAGATGCTACCCTGAGAAGGGTGGAACCCAGGGACGGAACCTTCCAGAACCTGCAACACTGACAAAGGGCCACCTGCCGCGTGCCTTAGCTAACCACGACTGGGGCAGCCTCTTCCAAAGCTGTTCTTGTCCCCCAAACACAGTGGGAGTTCCTTTGTTCTTGAGGTGCCTGAGCTCTGCTGCTCTGGGACCCTGCCCCAGAGGATGCTGTGCTCCTGGCGCCCCCAACCTGCCCCGCGTACCCCAAGCCTCTCAGTGCTGTCTCTGGCCTGCGCAGGACCATTCCAGGCTCCTGCATACATCTTTCGGGGTCCCCACCAACACCACATTTGAATGAACACACACAGCCCAGCCTCCCAAATCTCAGCGCCGCGATGCGCATCATCTCTTTTCCAAGCCCTGGACCCTAGCACCCACTGACGCCGAGGACCCTCCATCCAATACCCAGAACCCTCCAGCAGAATAAAGGCAGCTCACGGCCAACCCCCCCACCCTGCTGCTCAGACGCTGGGTGGCGAGCCGAGCACCCGGTGCCCACTCCCACATGCCTGCAGGGCCCGCACCAGCTTCCTGCCTGGGATGCAGCTCAGCAGCAATGGTGGCACCTGTCTGGCAAGCGCAAGGTCCCGAGTTTGATTTCTGGTCCAAAAACAAAAAAAGCTGAGCTTCCCTTAGCCCCACCCTCTCTCCTTATTCCTGCACTCTTAGATTGGAGGTTCACCCTCGAATCATAGAGAGGATAAAAGTTAGAACAGCAGAGAGCCGGCTCTGACAGGATCTCTGGGCTTCAGGGTGGGCATGCGTCATAGAGGTCACATGCTAAGACCGAAGCAGGGAATTGGGGGACCCAGCTGAAGGCCCCTCTGCCTCTCCCAAGCTGCCTGCAGGCAACACTTCGGGGACACTCACCCCACAGCTGCTTTGTGGCCAGGGGAATCTGAAGCTCGATCGCCCACCTCACAGCCTCACTGAGGTGCTCAGTCCACCCCAGGACGAACAGCAAGGCCACACCAGCAGCCTCCTTGTCCTGTTTTGCGTCACGGGCAACACCAGTGCTTGGCAGCTTTAGTTACCTTGGAACGAAGGGTCCCTGGGGCAGGTTTCCATCACCCTGAGCCAGGTCCTTCCTGGCGTTACAGGGGCAGGTGCTGATAATCTAATTCTGAACTGAAATATCTGAGAATGATTTATGTTTTTTTCCCAGCCCCGACCTTAAAGGCAAGCTCTAGACTGAAAAACAGACCTGCCCCCCTCTCTTCTATCCTTTCTTTCCTGGTCTCAGATTTAAAAACAAATGAACAAAAACTTAGGAGAACAAAAGGCAGAGAGCCCGGTGCTCCCCCAATAGTCAAAATGGACAAATTTCCAATTTCTATTGAAAGCACAGTGCTGTGTGTGTGTGTGTGTGTGTGTGTGTGTGTACACAGAACACAAGAGCCCCTGCCCAAGGCTCACGGGCACTGACGCTCCTCTCCCGGCCACGTGCCTGACTCTCTGCGTCTCACATGAGCAGCGGGCAGCGGCCTCTGCCTCCTGCTACACTGCGTCCATCCGCTGCCGCCGCCAGGGGCCCTGGGCTCCCTGCCCTGCGCTCGCAGGAGCTCGGCCTCCTGACGGCCGCCTCTGCTGTCAGATCCCTTCTGTTTAGGAAAACTAAATGTGATGGCCCCAGTCAAGGGTTAATCCTTGTGAAGGTTTTGAACAGAAAGTGGCTGCCGCATTAGATGTCACGACGGCAGGCAGGCGGAGGGATGACCCTAAGCACAGCCTTGAGCTAGAAAGCCTCACCTCATCTCTTGGGTTCTTCACAGAGACGCGTGACACTGGCAAGGACCCCCAGCAGAAGCCCCTCTAGGCCCTTCCTGCCTGACCCACCGTGTCGGACTGGTAGGTCTGCGTCCAGCCTCTGACCAGGGCTCACCAACCAGCATATGGAGCGCACGCTCGAGAGGTTCCGACGGCGAAGGCCTCCCGACTCACAAAACAGACGGAGGTTTCTTCCCTTCCCCACGTCACTAATCTCCAGGTCAGAGTGGGACTTGGCATTTAATAGTAGGGCCAAGTATATCTTGAGCATGGTCACTACATGACGGCAAGAGCTAGGCCTTGGCCACCCAGGCTGGGGGTCAGCAGGAAAAGCTACGGAAGCCGTGGCTCTGACGGGGGAAATCCGTCCTTCACCCTCGGGCTGGGTGCTACCAGGTCGCGAGAACAGCTCTGCCCACGGGCGGCAGCACGCAGCAGCAGCGACGCAGGATCAGGGCCACAGCTGGTCTACAAGCTCAGCAGCCAGGACAACTCCAAGGGCAGTTACTGTGCTAGAAAATGTACAGAGTAACTGTATGAATGCGTAAGGGGCTTCAACTAGGTGATGGAGGGGGAGCACCTTATCAACTGGAAGGAGCTAAAATAAATGTGATTTGTTGCCCTCATTATAACAATGACTTCTGGATACAAATAACTGTCTGTTTCATTTTTGGTAATTTTTCTACCAAAGAGCAATAAATGCTTTGCTGTACTTGATTTGAATGACAAGACGATGATTTCTCTGACTGTGGATTGTGCACAACACTTTCTTCCCCATTTTCCAAGTGCAGGATTCTATCCTTTGCTCTTGTCTGGGGTAAAAGCTGGAGGGAATTCTGCGCAGCCCCCCACACTGACACAGCAAAACTGCTTTGCAAAGGGGTCATTTTCCTGGGGTGGGGCTGACAACCACGCAGCTGCCTTCCGTAGCCCGGGAGAAATGCTCTGCGTAAGGCTGCTGGAGCCGGACGCTCCTCCTCCCTCCTGACTGGAGAGAGCTCGCGGGCTGCAGGGCGGCCAGAGTGCACTGTGCTCGGGCTTGGCCGCGCCTTTCAGCATCTCACCCACAACAGGAAGCGAAGCAGCGCTGCTGTCACTTCTCACTGGGCAGCCGGAGAAGGGCAGGCGGGGCCGCTAGGGCATGAGGAAGCAGGTCACGGAAGAGGAAGCCAAGGCCAGACCAAGAGTGGGAAAAGCCCCAGCTCCGTCCCTTACCGTGTCCCCTGCGACTATGCGGACTGAATTAATTCCACACCAACAGCTACTTTTGGCTGTGAAAAACTGCTGACTTTAATAATCCCTTAGTGAACACGACTCTTGACCTAAGAAGAAAGCCAGCACCAGTTCATTTTACGGCCCACTAATTGTTTAATTAGAGCTCAGACACTACATAGACACACGTAATTCCTCTGTCGCTTTATCCTTAACTTTCTACCCTAAATAGTAAGGTAAGGGACGGCTGGACTCGCAGTGTCTCAGTAGGGGCTATTAGCTGAGGCCGGCATTACTAAAATTTCTGTTCTCATGTGGTTTAGTATGGAAAGTGACAAAGTTAGCCTGAGGCACCTGATGGGAAAGGCAAGGTGCAAACACACACAGAGACTGTCAGAAGTATGTGGGGAGTGAGGCATTCTGGGCAGCACTGGCCATAAAGGAAACTGAGGGCACCACGATGTGGCGAGGTACCAGGTCTGGTTACCGGAAACAGACACGGCGAGGAGGCGACTGCAGACTGAAGGTGGCGGGCACAGGCCCCTGCCGGGTGCCCCCTCTCCAGCTGTCGGCACTACAGTGAGGAAAGTCACCGCAAGTGAGGCAAATGATACTCCACGGTGGGGCAACAGGCAGTCTCGCCGGCTCCACGTTGAAAGAAAGATCAGGAAAGAGTGAGACCGAGGGTTGCAGCTTGAACAAGGGCGGGCTAAAAGGAGTGATGTTTGCTTGTTTTCAAAAAAGAAGAGTTTCAGCCGGGGGCGCAGTGCGGCAGAGGGCGGCCTGGCCTGTGCCCGCCCTTGGTCTGAGCCCGCTCCACCTACCTAGTAGCCCTCTGCGGCTCTTCCCCGGCACTGGGCCGCTGCTCAAGGAGCTGGATGCCCCACGGCTCACCGTGGCACTGCCCTTTGGATACCCACGAGCTCATCCAGCACGAGAGCCGGCAGTGGTCAACAGGCTTGCAGAGAGTCCAGCGGCCCAGGAGCCTGGGCCCCCGCTACGGAGCAGGCCCAGGCCCAGGCTAGCCCGCCTCAGCCGCTGGGATCATACTTCGAGGTCACGCTAATGTGGGCTTTGTGTCCATCCTGCCTGCATGCCGTGAAGAGCTAGGAAAGCCCCCGTCCCTGCTTCCGTCTACGTCAGAAGACACAGTTCTTTGTAGGAAGAATAATGAGTTAAATTAGAACATAATCATACAGGCTTTGACTTGGGCCTTAAAACTTTTGACTATGACAAGGAAATACTTCATGAGCTCGGCAAGAGCACGTCCACTGCAAACACCACTCAACAGGAGGAGGGCATTCCCAGGGGTAGCACATGCCTGAGGTGTGCCAGGTCTACCCCACAGGGTCGTGGGCACAGATCAGGCCTGGGGGCTGCACAGCACTGATCTCTCTGGCGTCCTGGCCATGCACCCCACTCTTCCATGTTCTCCTCCTGTGTCATAAACCTTTCCTGTGTTCTTCAGGGCGCTTTCTTACCCCAACAGGAGACGCCCAAGCAGAGGGCCTCATTTATGCCCCGGACGGTCCATACACACATCAGCCTTCCACTTTCTCCATTTCCGGCCTTGCTATCTACCTGAGACCCAGGGCTGTGCCGGCCACCCTTCCCTTCCTCCTGCAGAGCAGTGGGCCTGGGCCCCGGTCCCGTACCCTCGGGAGTCCACTGGAAGCGCTCAGGGCCAGCAGAGGGGGCCTGCGTCCACCAGCCTGCTGGACCCTTCCCTTCCCTCTGCCCCAGGTCCGCAACTTTGCTTCTGTCTGTGTCAACATTGGCCCCTTGTCCACATTAGCGTTTCCTCCTCATAGAGGAGGCAACAATGGCAGAGGAGGGGAGGGGTGAGTAGGCCGATCTGCTGACTCACTTCTACTGGAACAACGGGGTTTCCCAGCTCTTACCAACAGGCTTTGAAGGGCCTGAGTCCACGGTAGCTCCTTTGATCCGAACGTCACATCTCCTTCGAGTGGGAATTACCATTCCTGTTCCACGAGCAAGTTAAACTAAGCCAGCCAGGGCCACACTGCAGGTGGCATGGCCAGGACGCCAGCCCTGCTCTCAGGCGCAGAGCCCCTCCTCCGCCCAAGCACTCTGCTGCGAAGGGCGTGTTCTGATCCTGTTTCACGGGAAGCACTTTCCTCGTGTGCTCATTCACTCCCTTGATCCTGTCTTCCAGGGAAGGCCTCATCAGTTTCCTAACTGAGAGAATGTCTGAGGAAGACGCAGACCTAGAAGACCTTTCTCTAGAAGACCTGTAAGCTTGGGTGCACCTCAGCTTCCTGCTCATGGCCAGGAGACACAGTGAGCCACCGACAATCAAGGCTGGCGTCACTCACGCGTACTCCTCCTTGGTAGACCAGGCACGGGGTTGCATGCATTTCTGTCACTTGTCTCTGGGCTCTATTTGAGCTCAGGAAACTTGCAATTCCCAAGTACACGAGCAGTCCCTGGCTTAGCACCGGTAAGATCACAGCATTTTTCAAAACGCTAGCAACACACGGAACAAGAGAGGCAAGCATGGGAAGGACAGGGAGAACGTGGTTCCTTATTTTAAGAATGCTGAGGGGCCCCAGTGCTTGGGAGACTGGAGGATCACTGCACGTCTAGTCTGTGTGGCGAGACCCTGTAGACCCTGTACTAAATACATTTAAAAAAAAAAAGAATGCTGAGATCTTAGGAGTATCTGATTAGATTCTTAAATTCAATAAAATCCAGGCATGACGCAGGCTGGTGCACTTACACAGCGTGGCAATGCTCTGACTCGGCCACACCGTCCTGTGACTGGCAGGGAAACAACACACACATGGCTGGCCTGTTACAAAAGAGGAGGCGCATGCCCGATCTGGACTCTGCCTGTCTGCCTCTCTGTCTCTGTCTCTGTCTCTCTGTCTCTGTCTCTCTCTCTCTCTCTGTCTCTCTCTCTCCCCCCTTCTCTCTCCGAAGCTCCTGTTGCTATCTCCATGACGTGTGCTTTGGAAGGGCTTTTTCCTCACCACCACATCCAGAAACGTTTCCAGGAAACCCATTTTCCCTGACATGGCAAGGTCCGATTGACCCTGACTCCGAAGCACGAGGGCCCTGCGCGGCTCCACGTGGGCTGCGCCTCTCCGTGCCTTACCTGAGCAGAGAAGTCGATGAGCTTCGGGAGCAGCACTCTGCTGCCTTCATCACTCTTGAGGAAATCCAGCAAGCTGCCTGTGTACACAGGAGGAGCGAGTCAGAGCAGCTGATATGAGAGAGAAATCCAAACAGAGCTGAAATACCCCGAGCGCTGGGGGAAACGCTCCCCAGAACAACGGCTTTCCGGTTCTATGCGGTCATTTCCTGACAGGTCCAGCTCAGCTCCTTCCAGTCCTTACCTCTGACCTGACGTTAAATATAGATGCGCTCCCAGTGGGAGGAGGATGGGAGGCACCGCCTGTCTCGCCACCCCTGTGCTGAGCAGCACGTGGCCGAGGACGCCCGCAGCATCAGCTCCCCAGAGCCAGGTCTGCAGTGAGTGAGCACCTCCGACGACCAAGCCGGTGGGCGAGGCCCCGAGGAGCAAGCCTCGGCTAACCCGGGCGGGGCGCGTCCCCAGGCTTTCAGCCCAAGCACATGCCTGCTGCTCGGCAGTGTCCGAGCAACCACCCCGGCCCTGGACAAAGGCCAGAGCGACCTGAGTGGCAGTGTGCAGACAGGCAGCTCTCCTCTGTCCTGGGTCTCATCTCTCGAGCAGGCCCTGTGGCTTCCCCAGAGCTTAGGTCCAACCTGCTCGCTCCCGTCACTGACTTCGAGAGTCCATGACCGGAGGGGGCAGAGAAGCTCGACCGCAGTCCTGGTTCGGGTCTAGCCAGGCATGGACAGACAGCGCACGGCGTGGTGTCCGGCAGAAAGCCAGTGATCAACAAACACTACCATCTGGGCGGTGGAGGGCTCGGTAAGCACTAGGCGTTGTGAAGAAGGACACACTATCGCTATAGGTATGGTTAAGAATCGCCTTAATGAATTCACTGACGTTTATTGGGCCGCAGAGCCCCCAGCCCCGAGTCTGGTTTCCGGGTCAGGTGTGTCCGTGTCCGTTCTGTTCTGCCTTCAGAAGGCCTTCCTGGAAGGACTCTGAGTAACCGCTGCTCCCCAACGTTAGCAGATACTAAGCGGTGTCTTCGCTCTCTAACCTCCTGGGCTCTATGACCCGAGAGCGTCCATCACGCATGAGTGATAACTAATTTTGAGTGAGGCACGCTGCTTTCTTCTTTTCACTCATTATTTCTGAGGACCCCAAATCATGTAAGAGTCCATTAGCACCTCTACAAAACAGCAGAAGTGGACAACAGCGGGGCAGCGACCAGAGCCTCTTATCTGCAGGTGGTAACCGTGAAGACAGGGGGCTGCTGGCGCCTCTTCTTTCCTGCCCCACAATCCCACACAAACTCAACCTCCAGGTGCTTTGGACACAACAGCCTGTTTGTGAATTCTAGCCAACCTCTCTGTCCCTGTCCTGTGTCCTAAGCCCCATATTCACTGTAACCCTGAACATTCTGACAATGCTGAAGAAGACAATAAACTGGTTGTATCCTTTTGAATATTCACCTTTTAAACATGTAACAAAAATATGCATT
>NDGN011553066.1:25317-35618 GCA_002564285.1 Tympanoctomys barrerae | reverse complement strand
ATTGAACTCAGTCCCTTGCGCTTGCTAGGGAAGCGCTTATTCCACTGAGCCATCTCCCCGGCCTCTTTCTGTTAAAATTAAAGGACTGAGTTTAAAATTTCCTTTTTGTGGAATTAGTCACTCTCTTCCTATTCTTGCTCAATTGGTAGAGTGCAAGGTACACGAATTTTGGAGTCAGACATAGGAACTGAATTATGGCTGTCATTTACAAGTGGATTGCTTCCTTGGCCTCAGACTCCTTAGTTGTAAAATGGCTGATCACAGGATTGCTGCAAGGTTTACACAAGATCACTCAAGCAAAGGGCCTGGTATAAGGGGTTCCTGGGCAATGGTAATTAGATCTATAGATTACTATGAAAGTAGGAAAGAAGGAAGGGGAGAAGAAACGTAAGATGATGGGCTTTGAGAAGCTGTCTCTGGTTTCACTGTCTTGGGTTTTTGGGCATTGTTCTTTTTCTTCTCTCTGCTTCTGGAGATTTTTACCTGTCTTTCTTCTTATCTCCACTACTCCATGCTTAATTCTGTTTTATTTTCCACCCATCCTTTATTCTCTTCTATCTATTTCGTTGGCTGGAAAGAACTCAGAAGGAAGATTTTGTTTCCATTTCCCTTTCCCATAATGGGTTGAACTGTATATCAGTTCCCCAGAATTGATATGCTGAAGTTCTAACCCTCAGTAACTCAGGCTTTGACCTTATTTGGAAGCAGTCATTACAGTGCTACAGCACAGTGGTCCCAATTAACATGACTGATACCCTTATAAAGAGGCATCTATCTTCAGGAAGATTATCAGGTGGACGTGAAAACAGCCTGCTGAGGTCTGAGAAAAGAGTCCGGAACAGATCCTTGCCTCAGCCCTCAGAAAGGCACCAACCCTACCAATGCTTGGCTTCCACAATGGCAGACATACGTTTCTGTTGTGTAGGTCACTCAGCTTGTCGTACTTTGTTATGAGGCCCTAAGAAGCTAACGTGCTTACTGCATCAAATAAGCTCTGAATTCACAAGCCTGCTTTAGTTTCTTCTGCTCCAGAGAAGCTATGATCCTAATTCATTTTGATAAGCTACAGAGAACTACTTAATCATAGGACATATTATCTTTATCTATTATTGCTCAGAGTCTGTCAAAATATGCTTTATAAAGTCCTCCAGAGAGGTCTTTATATGTGTGACTTTGTAATCCCAACCTGAAGAAAGCAGAGTGCCCAGACTGATATGGTTCATTGTTTCTACAACCTAGTGCCCTATAATTCTTGATTAGCATGGACTGTTGGTAAGCACCTACATACCAAGCAACCAACCAAAGAAAGCAAAATGTATTTTGCCTACCCAGAATCAAGATTTTTCTGAGACTGGAACTGAAATATCATCTTCCCTCAGCATCCTCAGGGGATTGGGTCCAGCACCCCCATGGATACCATGGGTGCTCAGCTCCTTGTATATATAATATGGCACAGTATTTGCATATAACCTATGCACATTCTCCTATATGCTTTAAATTACTTCCAGATTACTTGTAGTATATAAGACAATGTAAGTGCTTTCTACATAGCTGTTTACTGTTTAGGGAATAACAACAAGTGAGAAAAATTACATAAAATTATTTCCTGAATATTTCTGACCCCCATTTGACTGAGTCATAGGAGTCAGGACTCACAAATGTGGAGAGATGATCATACTTAGAGAGCAGAAGCTCTAGTGACAGATTGGTCCCAGTTCTCTTAAATAGATTCTGTTCCCTATCTATTATTCTTGAGAAACATAGAATTCAATTCATAAAATTCTCAGACTTCAGATTTTTCCAAAATGTTTGACTCTCAGCATCCTAAACCTCTTCTTGTGTATTCTCCTCAGCCTGAGCTCCTTATGGCTCCTGTCCATCTGAGAGTAAACTTACAAGTTTTACATCTGAGCTCTATAATTTTCTCACTGGGCCACATTCTAGATATAGCTTCTTTTTCTTTTAAAAATCCTGTTATTCACCAAGCAAACACTATGAAATTGAATACCTATATTAAGTCAAAGGAGGGATTATCTGATGCTAGAATATCTCCCAAAGTATGTGCTACTTTCTTTTGGCCCAACAGTGTATTCCTTTGGCCCAACAGTGTATTCCTGTAAGAAAGTTGGTTCTGTGGTGCTCATTTGTTAATATGATTTTTGGATAACTTCTTATTCTTTATAAAAAGTTTGAGCTTCCACATGTAATTACATAGTACATTTTTTTGAACACCTATCACATCTTCATTACTCTCTTCACTGGTTCGTATAAGACAGTATAAAAATATGCCTTTCCTCACAGAGCTTATAATTTAGTTACAGAAACATACTCAGGAGTCCACCGAATAAGTAATGTGTGAGTCAGTATAAGCAAACATTGTAGAAGTTCAGAATGAAAAATGCAATGCCAGCAGAGGTTGTAGCAAGAGATTCATGAAATGGTAGATATGGGCTGGAATTTCAATAATCAATAGGCTGTGAAGTGGGGCAAAAGCCACACCAGAACAACAACAACAACAAAAACCAAGGGAAGAGAAGGAAAAGAACAAAGAAGAGAGCTCTAGGCTAAGAATATTACATGAACAGCTGAGTGTAATTTATTTTTGGATATGAAAGGAATCTGTGAAAGTGATCTGACTAATGTGTCACTGGAACTGGGAAGTAGTACATTTACCTGAGAATAGTACCTTTTTCTGAGATCTGAAATAAAAGTGACTGATTTTCTAGAAGTGATGGATACATGACGAGGACCATGTAGGACAGATAGGACAGACTAAGAAGTCTCCAGTGAGCCCATATTCTCAATGAAAGCATCACGTCTGTCTATCTGTCCCCCTCTGTAGGTGACCAAGAGGACACAGTAAGCTACCAAAAGAGATGGGTGGCAGTGCAAACAAAGCCTGCTCATGGCAATGGGAGTTTGCTAGCACATACTCTTTCTTTCGGGCTGACTTCCGCTTCTCTTCATTAACTTCATGGTTGGCATCACGCAGCTTGACCTCGCGATCGGAAAGGCTTGCTGGTATGATGTCCAGCTCCAGGTCCTTGTTATCCTGCATGCGGTAGATCACAGAGGTTATCTTGGAGAAGCTTTAAGAAAGACACCTGCCCATGCTGAGTGAGGTATTGAAGCAGAAAAACAGAGAATAACACAATGGAGAAGATGAAAAAATGGAGGGTCCCATACATTTCTACCCACAAGTGCTCTTCTTATGAGACAATAATTCTTTTCAAATAACAGAAAATGTGCAGGTCACATGTTTCGTGCTGATAGCCACAGCAATGGACACTATGTGTCTACTGTGCTGAGGACTTCAATCCTGATTATATTTAAACATACACATGCATAAAGGGGTCTAGAATTGGTTCTTCATAAGTAAGATAAATACAAGGCAGAAACATGTAAGGACATAAAAACCTTTCATTTGTCAAAGGAATTAAAAAAAAAATTCTCTTGCAAACGTCTCAGTGACTAAGCTTTCTAATTACTTGTCCCTGCTAATTTCACCCAGATTTGGTTATTATACATGATGGGTCCTCTAGGAAAAAGTCAGGCCAATGCATAGGGAAGTTGTTAGCTGCTTCAGCTCTTGGTGGTTCTGACTACTGTCTACGCTGCTCTGCTTCAGAACATGAGCCTATTTAAAGATTTATGAATTAGAAATCCTAAGATTAAATTGCTTGGCTGTATTTAGTTCTTAATTCACAGGTCACTGACCCCTATTATAAAGAAGAGATTAAAAGTCAGTCTTCTTTTACCTCATGACAAATGGTACCTTTTCTTAGTTGAAATGTCAATAGTCTTTACACAAATTACATCCCTTGAAAAAGCACTATTATCTATACTAGGGACCCTAATCATTTGCTGATTAATATAATAGAGTAGGAGATGGTACTGATGAGGCCAAAATGAAGGGGTTAGTCCTCAAAGTCAATAGATGACTCTACACAGAGAAAAACTATTCTGTAGCATAAGCTTCTCATGGCTAGTCAGCTTTGCAATATACAAGGCACTAACTAGAGATGAATGGATCCTTGTCCCCCAACCATAACCCTCCCAAATCATACAAGGCAAGTGTTCTAGGGTCACCAGCTCAGCGGGACTGCCCTAGAAACTTCTCCATGGTAGCAATGGGAGCAACAGTGCTGCGGGAGCTGAGAAAGTAGGACGTCCTAGTGGGAGAATCCATACTTACCTCTGTATTGACTCCTAGAGCTTTCTCCAGGGAGTATCGGTACTTCCCCATCCTCAAGGAGAAATCTCGATAGTGTTTGTCCACTGTGGTCACCCATTTCCTTATCTCTGTGGCATGAATATGGCCTTTTTCTATAAAGCTATCAGCGAGCTGAATCAGAAGCTTCACCTTCTCCTTTGTTTGCTGCCCCCAAAAGATGATCTTAAGTTACTAGATGACATTATTCTTGGGCCCCTTCCCCCTCAAAGTTCCTTTCTCTTCACAGCAGCCATAGGCATCTTAGAGCTGGACTATCTGGGCTTGCATAACAGCTTTACTCTTACTACCCCAGTCATCCTCTTAGTTCCTTCACACACAAAATAGGAATCTGAACAATAACAGAACCTGCATCATAGGGCTGGCGTGAGCATTAAATGAACTGATAATGCAGAATGCTTAGAACAGTGCCTGGAATGCAGTAGGCACTCACAGTGCCCACAGTAAGGCAGAAACATTAGCTATTATTATTACCCACATTAATGCAGTGCTTTTCTGGTTATGCAGTCTATTATCACATCTGAGATCTGTGTGTGTCTTGAAGCATCCCTAAGAAGTAGGTAGAGGGAGGTGGCATGCTTCTTTTTGGCCCACAGACGAAAAAGCCCAAGGATTAGTTATAGGATTCTAATTCATATCATTAGTAACCAAAAAAGTCTATCTGTCTCTGTTCCTTTGTTCCTAGTTCTTTCCCTTCTGTGACTTAGAGATGTAGAGATAGGCTCTGAAACATCATGTGTTGGTACATGCTAACATCCAAAGAAATCCAACTAGCAGAGGTAGGAGTAAATTCTCTCTCTTTAAGATTAGCCTTGAGTTTTTCTCAGAGAGAAAAGGTTTAAAGAAGCCAGCAGCTGTTCTAGGGCTAACAAGGCAAAACTCTTGATATGTTCTGGGTTAATTTCACGTTTAGCAAAAATTTGTTCAATATCTACTATGTCCAGCCATGTGTACAGAGCTATAGGGACAGGCTTCAGGGATAAACAAAAGGAGGAAAAAAAGATGTTCATTTTCCCCAATAATACATAAGCTCTAGAGGGGACAAGATTTTCATGCAGAGTAGTTAACTAATTCAGGGCATCATGTAATTGAATGTCAAAATGAGAAGTATGTATAGTTAACAACACAGAAATTTTAAGTGCAAGAAAAATGAAGGCAGAGTAGCGTAGGAAAGATTAAATATAGACTTGAGGATGGGGGTGAAATCTACCCAAGCGTCCTTTTCTTCTGTGGTCATGCATGTTTGTTGTGACCTTCCTTCACTGTATAAGATATAATCAGGGGAACATGAGATGAATAAAGTCTGGATCTTATCCTTTGGAAATGTTGGCTCACAAAAGTGAATCTATTATAAAGGTTACTGGAGAGTAGATGGCCCATGCCAGGTGTCCAAACCCTATACAGATAAAGGCTGAAGTGTGAGGAGGGACCAGATCCTATCCCAGGACACAGCCTGGATCATAGAGGAGCTGGTGCTTGACTGTGAAGGTAGAATGAGAGGATATTCTAGTTAGAGAAATGGTACAGAGGCAAAAACTGTATGATGCATTTCTTGGAAGGCAAGAAAATACATCCATTCAGCTTGAGAATGAAATTTTCATAAAGGCATAATTGAAGATAAAGGTAGGGGTGGGGCTTAGATATAGAAACTATGGACCTTATCTTGGAAGCACTGGAGAGCCACTGAAGTTCTTTAGCTCAGTGACCACAGTAATCTTTTAAAGGGGAAAAGCAGGAGGGATTCAAAGAAGAAAACGGCCTAAAGCAAAGAACCCAGTTGAGGAGTGATTATAGCTTAGGGTAGTAGTGAGGAATGGAAAAGAGAAAAGTTCTGAAGTAGATCATATAGGAAAGAAGAACTAAATCAAGTAGCTTTCCACATTTCTACTTTGGTTATGGAACAAAGAACCTTAGGAGTCATTAGCCTAAGAAGTTCTGGGTATCTGCTGTAGCCCAGCCTTTTCAGGTAAGAACACCAAGAAGGTTGATACTATCCATCCTGTTAATGGTTTATTACTGATTCTATTTGAAGACAGGCAATTAAAGCCCAAACTGGCTAACTTAAAAGCTGTTTTCATTTGGATTTGAACAGGGTTCTGTTCAAATCTGCCACCTTCTTTGTGCTGTTTGCTGTACCTGATATTGACATGAATTTTTTGTCTGAACTCATACCTTTTCCCATTGGAAAAATGTCCTTAAAAGGTCATAGCAATAAAGGGGATAACTCTCTAATATTGAGAGTTCATGGTATAGGATTCAGAAAGTGCATAATCACTTAAAATAACTAGCTCAGGAATAGGGTGCAGGTCTTAATTTTGTTATACCAAACCAAAGGAACATAAACTACAGTGTCAGAAGCATTTCTGGGTAGGATAGAGGGTTAACATGCTCTCGCCTTTGACTCACACCAAAGCAGCTCTCTCCCTGGAAGAGCATCTCTCATTGTGCAAGTGATGCCAAGAAAGGCTCCTATATGGCAGGGAGCCTCATGTAAGAGATAAGGATGCTGCAAAGAGGAAGCTGAGAAAGATCAGATTTTCATTCAAATCCAAGCATCCTCAGATGAAATGCTGACTGTGACAACATAAAAATCAGATTTCCTTTCATCATAGCATCCCCTCCCACCTCAGTGCACATGGAGATGTGAGGGTATGTGCACATATTGCTTCCTAGGGACGCACCATGACTCATTAGCAGGTCTGAGGCTAGACAGAAATAGCTCAAAAATAAGAAACTCACCTCCTTTGGGACCCCACCCATGGCCACCAGTCCCTTCTATAAGATGGACTTCCCAAGCTATTCAAACTTCAAGAATATGTGGATATTTGCAGATATTCATACATGCATGTCTATTTTTGCATGAATATATCTTTTTGTCTCATTTGGTCTGAAAGAATATAGTTGATACCAAACCTGGAGTTTGATGAGAAGTATAGTATATGGTCACTGGCATTTCACTTAGAGATGCTGTGCTCAGCAGCCACAATTCTCTGGAAATGCAGGTTTCAGAGCAAACAATCCTAAACATGCTTCCCCCCTCACCACCCTGGGGCCATGCATTTCTGCTTCCAGAGGCTGCTCTTATGTCTGTAATGTGAAGTTGGGCAGGGCACAGTGGACTTCGGGAAGGCTTCAGAGTGCTTCCTACCTTGGCAGGTACCCTGAAATCCCCATATTCTTTCAGTAGCTCCTGAGTCTCCTCTGTGGTCTCTCCTGTGGAGGTATGTGTTGAGAGGTAATATTCACCTGTTTCTTGGATCCAGTCCAGTGCCTGTGAGAGTGAAGAGCCCACCCAGAACCCCAAAGGCAGCTGTCAGTGGGAAAACATGCCATTCTACAAGGAAGGTTTATGACTTGGATCACATGATTCAATCAGCAGATATCTCTAAAGTTGTTTTATATGAATGAGCCCCCTCCTGATGTGGAATATCCTATCAGCAAAGCATTATACTGAGGACTCTCTGGGGCCAGGTCCAGCATCCTTTGTGAGCTAGGGACACAATGAGTAGCATTCTCTCACATCCCTGGTGCAAACCAGAATAGAGTGCTTGGTAATTTTGAATTGACAAGTGACAACCCATTCTCTCATCTCTTCATCCTTCTCCATCTCTACTCTATCTGCTGCTGTGGTCCTCTTCTGAATGGTCCAAGCTACAATCATTTAGGCCTCTGCAAACTCCACAGAACTGAGGCAAAGCCAGGGAAAGCTCTGGACATACCTGTTTAGCACTGCGCTCAAACACCACGAATTGCTGGCACTGGTCTAATCGTCTTTTTTTCAAGGTCCAGAAATGCAGGACACGATTTTCCCTCTGTAAGAGCTCACTCAAGATGGCTGGGAACAGAGGAGGTGAATACTTGTTACCAAAAGTCTCTGATCAAACCATCAACTCCCTTGGCCCCATTACCCTGGCTCCTTGGAGGTTTGGCTTTAGCGATGGAATCTGTTTATACTCCCTATATCTACTTTTATTGTGTGACTTTAAGTTCAGTCCCAGACATCACATTATGCTTCCTCACTCACTTTGGCAAACAGGCTGCTAACAGATATGACAAAAGCAGGAGCTTGAAATATGACTGTGGTCCTCACCTTGCTCCTTGTATCTCACCATCACCACTGTCAGAAGTTCCGAGTAACTGCTACCCTTCCAACCCTGGTCCCTGTATGGACCAGAATCTCACCTGCAATAAAGTGTCATATCAGCTAGCCTAAAGTACAACAGTGCTGCTGAGCTTACCACAGAGGCTAAGCCCAGGCCATAGTTAGTCACCTGAACCATAAATGCTTACAGTTGTTGCTGTTTTGGTTGTTATGCAGAAAGTTTTGCTCCCATAATAAAACTTACAATAAGTGGTACTGGCTTTATGTCCATGTAGGAGGTGATGTGGGCAGCAGCTGAGCTAGAAATCAACCATACATTTGGGGCTAGAGCAAGGCCAGCCCACAAAATATAGAGCACTAGAGGCAAGCCATATAAACAAGCTGTTAGGATTAAGGGAAAGCAGATGTCTGGCTTTGGTTCCTCCCTGTCCACTATAGCACAGAGGAACACTGCAACCATCACATACTTCCTCCTTTTTACTGTTTATAAATAAAGATACTGACTGTTCTGGGTTGTTGCTCCCTCTCCATCAGAGAGGTCAAGTTCCACCAGGTCCTACGTTCTCCTTTAACTACATGTCTGGTCTTTTCTTAATCCCATCACCCCTTCTTAGGACCCTGTTGGCTGCACAAGGCATGACAAGGTGAGAAGGAAATATATCAAAGAGACTGCTGATTCCTGCTCAGGCAAAAGCATCCACTGGGTGAGGAAGGAGGGTGTGTCCCCTCCCTTTAGTATTTATGTCCCCTAGCCAGAGGTTTGCTAATTATAGATCTCTTTCTGGTAGCCAACAGAAACAAGTCAATTCAGGCAACAATTCTAAAGAGTTTAGGGTTTTCTTTTTCCTTCATTTTGCGAGTTTCACATTGGCATATATCTACCCTCACCCCAGGAAGAAGTAGACATTTCTGGCTCCCTCTGGATGCCTGCTTCTCTTCTGTACATAAGTGTAGGTGGGGTGTGGTATCTCAGCAGTAGCTAGCCTCACCCAAGTTTCTATCTACATTTGGAAGACAGAACATATGCTCTGAAATGTGCTGGAAGGAGAGGGTGACATAATGTCAGCCACCCACAGGGCCCCTCAATCAAGACAAGGAAAACACATCTGGAAAAGGAACCCTACATCCCTTCTCTCCATAGGGAACTTTGATTTCTAAGTTTAATTATTTTCCAGGACTTTTGATCTCCCAGCTTTTGAGCTAAGGAGGGAGGAAAGCTTCACCTAAAGAAAGCTTCACCATCCCCACGGGGTCTCCAGGCCTCCTTACTCCTCTCTCCTAGTCCACGCAGATTTCCTCCTTAGGCTTGGAATCCAGGGTTGTATTACTATGCTCTGGCAAGTGGACCTGTGTTAGACTCTCTGCCTACTCAAATACTAATTTCTGCATGGTCAGTCAGAGCAATGATTGAAGATAGTAAGACATAACAATTTAAATGCAATGTTATCAGACAATAAATAGTTTTAAAGGTTATATATTTCCATATAATTATAGACTTTACAGAATTCAGAAAGATACTGAAGACTATCTAGAATAGTAGTTATTTGCACACACACAAATGCCCCAGTTGGTGGATAGGAGGGAATTGTGGGGGGGTCTTTTTCTTTGAGACAGAATTTTTCTATGCAGTCCAGACTGACATCAAATTGGCACTCCTCCTGTCTCAGCTTCCCTAGTGCTGAATTTATAGGCATGCACCATCACACCTGGCTTGGGGCATAGTTCTTGCTAAAATTCAGCTTCTGACTGTACTTTGGGCAGGTTCTAAGATTTTGTGTCTTATACGTGCTCCCAACTGACATTTGTGTTGTTCATCTGAGGGCCACATTTGGAGCAGCAAGAGACAAGACATTCCCCTCATTTTAAGCATGAAAACTAAGTTGAAAAGGTTAGGCAATAAGTGACAGGATTAGATCTTGGTTTTATAATTCTCAGTCCATGCCTTCTTCCTAGGTTGTAGACACCCTC
>NDGN011553066.1:0-22897 GCA_002564285.1 Tympanoctomys barrerae | reverse complement strand
AGAGAGAGAGAGAGAGAGAGAGACAGAGACAGAGACAGAGACAGAGACAGAGAGACAGAGAGGACAGAGACAGACAGCCAACATGTCTGGAGTCTGAGGCCTTCTGTGACAATGTGTGCTGACCTTAAGAAAAGCTTCCTTTTGTTCCAAGTGCTTGCTGATGAGTGGAATGACATGGTCGATCTCTGCTGCTGGCCCCAGTTTATCTCTTCCACCACACCAATCCTCATCTCTCCGATATTCTTGTTCTAAGCTCTCCAGGACACTACACACCTAATGAATTGGAGGAAAAGACTCAGTAAATTAATCAGTCACAAAAAGTTCTCCGAGGACCTTTAGCCCCTAGAATTTTACATAGTGACATTTTTTTCACTTGAAGTTCAGCCTATATATTTAGTATGTTCTGTTCCTGGGACATCTAAGAGTCCAGGTGATAATGAGAATCCCATGCCTGCAGTTCAGGAGACAGACTGTGGCTGGACATATGGGTTTTAGAATTATCTTCTTATGACGGGTGGCTGACACTATGGGTGCTGACAAAATTACCTAGGAATAGTATGAAGACTAAAGAAGGAAGGCTAGTATATTTTGGAAGAGTTCAAAGCATTTCATCTGTATGGTTATAACCTCAGGATAATTGTGAGCCAGGGAGAAAAGAAAATGGGATTTAAAAAAGATACTTGACTTGCTCAGTCATCCATACTTGTCCTGCTGTAAAGAGTTTCACGCAGGGGTAAAGGAAGCTGGCTCTGTTGTGTGATTTGTGGGTCATAAATGAAAGTCATCTTTCTGCTCACCTGGGAAAATGTTCTAGGGTTCTATCATAAAGTAGTGAAATCTACTACAAAATGCACACTTCTTTCAGAGGAAAAATAAGTTTGAGTTAACCTAAAAGACAGTTAAAAAGATTTCATTAAAACAAAACAAAACAAAAAAGATTTCAGTTCTGAAGATGTGAAAAAATGCTGAATAACCATATAAATGACCTCAGAAGAGAAGAGAACATTTTGAAGGAGATTTCAAAGGAAACTTAGGTTCAGTCATACAGTGAGAGACTCAAGGTAGTCGAATATGGGGGGCGGGACTGCAGAAAATATGCAGAAAGTAGAAATTGGAGTCTCTAGAAACTTGCCTTCAATAGACTTCAATATTTTCTTAGAAACAGTAGCAGAGGAGGATAACTATAATTATCCTTTCTCTCTTCTGAGAAAGTCACCCCCTCTGATGAAGGGTGTGTCTTTGGAAGGGATACTCACTAACTTATGAGCTAAGCTAAAGATATCTCACACAGAATACCCTTTTCCCAGACAGGCTTTCCATGTCATAAGAAGGTCAGTGACTGAAAACTAGGAAATTTGTTTAGTCCTATCTCTAGTACTTCTGTATGCAAGACACGAAAACTTGCAGGCTGGCTTGTATCTTGAGATAAATCATGTTATACATATGCAAAGATATTAAGGATAAGACTACTTGAGATCTGTTCCATAATAGGGCTAGACTTAAGTCAACTTGGGAGTTGGAATTTTTAAAAAAAGTAAACTAAGTATACATTCTTTAATTTAATAAGCAAAGGAATAAAAATCCAGAGAGAGAAAAAAACCTTTAGCAAAGTCAGTGCAGGGTCCAATATCCTGACTTTTAATCTGGTACTCTGTTCTCTTTACTATTTCGATCCAACTCACAAGGAAATTTGTGTATGTGATTAGATAAGGCTTCTCATTTGTTCTACATATTTACTCAGTTGTATAATTCCTTTTGTTGGACTTTCCTTCCTCATTGAATTTTTCAAAAAACAACTGTATATATGTGGATCTATTTTTATAACCTCTGTTCTGTTAGACTGTGTCTACCCTTATACTAACACCATCTGTCTTGATCATAATGGCTTCAGAGTAAGTCTTTAAATTAGGCAGTACAACTTTCAATTTTATCCTTCCTTTTCAAGGTTGTTTCGTTATTCTAGGTTTTACATATTCTAGGTTCACTGTATCTGTGTTTTATTTCCACATAAATCTTAAAATCAGTGTATATATTTCTACAAAAATGCTTTCTGGGCCTTAGTTGGGATTGTGCTCATCTACTGGGGAAACTGTTTATCATCTTAGTCTGCTGGTTCCACTTTTGTCACCATCAAAAGCATAATTTCTTAGAAACAACAGAAAGGAGACTAAGAAATGTGGGGTCCACAATGCTAACTACAGACTCCGTTAGGCGTTACATTTGCTCTATTTCATGGTCCCTGTAAGTGACCCATAGGGGATTGGTTTTCTGATCTATTTCTACCAGGGAACAATTCAAATGAGAAAACTATTTTATGCTGAATAAGATTACCCCAGCTTTAAGCCTTCATTTCATAAAAAGAATTCCCTAACAGCATGCAAATCATTTAAAAGTCATCTGAGGCTTTGCACATACTGCAGTACAGATGTACTGATAATGTAGTGGCATTTCATGGACCTGCTGCATACATCTTCTGTGGTAACCCCGTAGTACTTAGGCCCATAGTTCCTCAATGAGAGCTATGTTTCCTATAATAGATTGGGAGCCCCATGCATAGCAGAATCATATGTTTTTGAAGTAGCATATAAAGCCTGATTATAGAAGATTTTATTATCGTTCAGCAAATACTCATTTTTGTCTCCCAACCTTCACCAAGAAGCACTCTTGGCTCACTGGTACTGGTTTGGCCATGGGATTACATGTGACAAATACTTAAAATACTCTTGTGCAGTGGACTTTGGGCTCCTGCAGCCCTGCCTCTAACTATGAATGTATCCAAAGTAGCTGCTGGTCAAGGAAGACGAATGACAAAGGAGCATATCTGGATGCAGCATATACTTGGCAGTCCAGCTCTGCCAAGTGTAGTTGAAATCAACTGAACCCCAGATAATTAAACAAACAGAAAAAAAGAATGCAACTGTTTATGGCCCCAATTTTGCAGTGGTTTGTTACATAACATTATTATGGCAATAGCTGACTGATATATAACGTTCAAATCTACCATTCAACAAACATCCAATTCGTATTTTGACACTTTCATATAGATCTGGTGAATTTCACAAATGTAAGAGAAACAAATCCCATGGTCAATTCAATAATAGAAAGGATGATAAGGGAGCTAATGGTGACTCTGCAGGTTATTCTTTTATTCTCAAAGGTTATACTAGGGGTCAGGGAAATGGCTCAGTAGAATAAGCACTTCCCTGGCAAGCGCAAGGGCCTAAGTTCAATCCCTGGTTCCGCAAAACAAAACAACAACAACAACAAAAAACAAACAAACAAACAAAAAAACGTTATGCTGAGAGAACTGTTCCTACAGAGCTGCAATGTGTGGCAGGACATAGCTCCTATCAGCCTCAGCCACACATGCCCCATAGTCTTTTCCCTCACCTGTTCAGAAGTTTTATAAAAGGCCACAGAAGCATTGACAAGTTTTAGCCTGTCTTCCATCTTTAGCATGAGCTGCTGCCAGTGAAGGGCCACCTTTTCTGCGCATTCCCGGATGGCATCCGCATCATAATGGCCGGCCTGGAGCAGAGCCTCAGCTTTCTGTTGCACCTGCAGGGCACTCTGGTGCGTCTTCTGCAAGGAAGTGGCATGAAAGAGGGACTGGGCACGAGGGGTGGAGAGCGAGGTCCGTGGGAACAACCCAGGCGTGGTATGGGAGGGGGTGGAGTGAGGCGTGAGTGGAAAGATGCAGAAAAGTTAAAGAGCTTTAAATGACTGATCCATTTCATCAAGATGATTAATACATTATTGTTCTACAGCATATTTTAAACAAGAGTATCATACACTTTCATCAACTAATATCTCAGAACTCTAACTCCTGCCTCCATTCCTTACTGTTTGCTTGCATCTCTCTGGAATTTAAAGGCACCTCAATTTTCATGGTAGAGAAACTGAAGCTGTGTGTAAGTCTGTTCTTTTATTGGTTAGTTAAATTTCATTTTCAAGCCAAACATAAAAATATCACTACATTTTCAGAGACTACTGCTGCATTTTATAGATTACACAGAGTATATTACAAAAACTATAGTGCAAACATTTAAAACATTAATAAACAGTTTTAAAAGATTCCATTAGAAGGAATAAATTTGGCAGATTAACAAAACTAAAGAGTAACCTCTCCTATCCTCCCTTAGTTACATCACCAAAGGAGTAGAGCAGACAGTAGCTAAGTCACTAAACACATGATATTTACATTTTATTTTAGTGCATATTTATCATAACTTATTTTTCAATGCTTTCTGATTTTGAATAAACATGCTTTGTCTTTTCTGAGTTCACATTAACTGCAGGAGGTGGGGAGACCAAGCTGAGGGACTGGGTAATAGGAAGAGAATCACATAGGATTTCAAATAGGATTGTAGTCTCATAAGACTGATGTGGATGATCTACATGAGACTGTCAGAGCCCAACTGACCTGAAGGAGCTAACAGCATTGCCACCTCAACTGCTGAGATAACTCTAGCCTAACAGTGCAGTACTAATTTGGCCTTTGTACTTTTAGGAAAGTATAGCTAATCTGGCAATGAAGAGGGATAGCTAGAAGCCCAGGACCTTACTCCAGAAATCATTTCTGCCCAAGCAGAGACTGTTCTCAGTGCTGAGATTGTTTTAGTCCACTCAGCATTCCTTGTCTCAGTACAGTCTCTCCTTTTCACCACACTTGTGGATCCACAGCAATCTGCCCTTTGTCCTGACAGCAGGACTGCAGTCTATACACTTCTATTTTTTGCCAGTCTATCAACCATCATTTGGCTTTTTTCCACTTTCTCCTGAGTTGGTAGTAGCTCCACTAGTGGAACTTCCTCCAGCAATGCAGTCTCCTTCAGGTGCTTGCCTTCCCACAGTCAGTTCTTTGTCCTGAATAACATATCAGCATCAGCATTAACCTCCTAATTGTTGAGTGTGTAGCTAGAAGAAGTAAACTAATGGGTACTCAGGGACCCACTTTGTTCATTTATTTGTTCATTCATTTATGGATGTTGGGAACAGAACTGAGGGCCGCAAGCAAACTAAGATAGAGCAGCATGCTCTATCTTTGAGTTACACTCCTAACTCATCCTCTTATCCTTCATTATTTTACATGTTCACTTAATTTTCTACAGTAGGAAGTGCTTCTACTAGATGATTTCTAACATCTTTTCCAAATTCAAAATTCTGATTTTATGCTTTAAGTATTACTCCCTTCTGTCAATTCAAAAGCTTAGAGTGTTTTCCCTCATTGCTATGAAAGTAAGTCCAAAATTCAAAGGCTGACATTAAAATTCCCTCCAATTCTGTAACATTATTACTTACTGCTTCTTTTCATTAACCATTTGAGAGCACACCATGCATGTTCTTCCCTTTGCCAACATCCTTCCTTCTGCCTTTGGTGAATGCCTGGGCTTTCTGTGTCCCAGCTTTTCATTGATACTCTCCTTAAGAATGCCCCCCCCCCTTCAACAAGGAGTTTTTGGAAGGCTTGAGACTCAGTGGAAACTACTCTTTTGTTTCCCTCTGTCACTCACCTAATGCTTGGCTCAACCCTGTTACTTAGACTGTGAAACTCAAGGCAAGAACAGTTTCAAAAGTCATTTAAACAGATGTCATTCATCCAAGGGAATACTCTGTGCTAGGCACTGTACTCATGCATATATTTTCTAGCTCTCCTAACATAACTACAAAGTGGATATTCTTTTCTTCAGCTCAGTTTAAGAAACTGGTGTTCATGTGGTTAAATGACTTAACCAAAAATCTATAACCAAGGAAGTAATGAAACCTGGAATAAAACTGAAGTTTGAAATAAACTATGAAGTTTTATTATGTATGTAACCATTCTATAAGCAAAGATATAAATATGAACAAATATTTGGTATAAAATTTCAGAAAAACAAAAAAAGAAGACTGAGATTTGACCTAGTTTCAGACCTATTTTCTTTCCACTAGCTAGCACCATATCATTTTATCTCCAGGGTTAGAAGAATTCTCATTTGGAGGAGGGGTTACCAGATAAACAAGTAATTACTGTAACTATCTAGTCTTTTCTTAATATACAAAACCAGCATGTAACAGTCATCATAAACCGTTATTATGTCTTCTACTCTCAGAGTGGACAGTAGCCTGGATTTTCTTCTAATTTATGCTATATAATAAATTCTTTCTTAATCTGAAACACATTATTATCTGATAGCCCTAAGAACTCTTTCCCCTTTATTTTTCTAAGTGATAAAGTCTTACTCACATGGCATAATCTTTGCTTTGCTGAACTAAAGTCATTATTTTGCATTTATTTCTATTTCATATTATCTAATCCTATTGAGTGCTATAATTTTAAGATATGGATTGTTAAGGGCATTACTGTTTAGTAGAAGTACACAGGAGAAAATTGGGGGGAATTAATTGAATATATTGTCCAGTTTTACCTACTTTTTGGCATAATATTTATATTTAAAATGCCAAGGAAGATTTCAAATAAAAATAGGTTTTAAAACTCAGCTTCTCTCTATGAAGTTCATAGGCTCTGAAGACAAATCTGATGTATCCTGGATACTAACAAGAGATAATCATCTAGGGTTGCTTGATAAAGCTGTGCTGTCTAATGTTTACTGCTCACCATTCCCCATGACTCTGGGGAAGTCTGCCTAAAGTCAAGGCTGATTTAGGTAAACATTTTGACTTTCTTTGGGGAGATCAAAGCCTTCAATCTGATGCAGCCACTCAAGCTAGGGTTAGCAGATATTTTGGTGTGTTCAGTATAGTTCTGGTATGTGTGCATTTTTCTGCCGTGGTTGCCAGTAATTCCTTCCTTCACTTTTAAACGTTTACACAATAGATAATATCATTATTCCAGCACTGGCTCTTTCATTTTTTCTGATTGAACTTAGGGTTCTTTTTTAGGGTTCAAGAAGACAAATTCTGTTCCCTATAAACAATCATATAAAGCTCCCCATAACACCATCCAAATAGATAAGCCAAACTAGACTATCTGTACTCCTTTTAAAGTTGCTCATGTCCTCTCTGGAGTATTTCCTTTCTGATGCACTATCTGATCTATACTTAAAGAGCAGTACAGGCCCTCTGGAGAAGGAGCATATGTTCAAAGAGGTTCTACTCTCCTTGTTATTCTAACATGCTGTAGATCCTGCCTTCCTCCCATACCCAATATCTTCCAGTACTTTTTTCTGCTCTGTCATGCCTTCCTGAAACTACAGACACCAAGCTAGAAACACCTTTACCTCACCATCAATTCCAAGAATATTTGATCGGCTTGTGCCTATATAGAAACCCAGCACTGATTAGGAAATGATTATGCTTAATGAGTCTCTATGCCTTTATGCTATAAGAGTGAGTGGCATCTCATTAGAAATTAGTAATATATATATATATATATATATATATATATATATATGATTTGGTCATTTCAATAGCATTAAGAAAGTA
Source organism: Tympanoctomys barrerae (assembly GCA_002564285.1). Taxonomy (NCBI): domain Eukaryota; kingdom Metazoa; phylum Chordata; class Mammalia; order Rodentia; family Octodontidae; genus Tympanoctomys; species Tympanoctomys barrerae. The sequence goes on along the minus strand of NDGN011553066.1, from coordinate 15,472 downwards.
TTTGCTCACGTTCTCCTGCCAGCTCACGTTCTCCTGCGATGCTTGATAGTCAAGCATGCTGTGCACTTGATCTTACTTACCAAACATTACATTAAGGGACTGGAATTGTAGTCACCTGATTGGGCAATATAAACCTTTTCATTCAAGATAAATAAGCAGGCTGGAGATACAGTTAAGTGGAATAAGTACATGCCTGGCAAGCACAAGGTCCTGAGTTTGATCTCCGCCACCACCACCAAAAAAGTTAAATAAGCAGGAGAATGGCCAAATGCAACATGTCTTATCTCTGATAAGCACTTCTCATAGCTGGTCTGACTGTCAAAATACTCATGGCTGTCTTTATATACAGGACCTTAAGAATTGTGTGCCTGATGATAATCCCATCCTGATTTTTTTTTATAATAACAGATCCTAATATTATCATATTTTGATGTATCAATAGGCTTCAATAGAGCTGATGATAATAAAATTTCTGTCCTCTGGTTAATCCCTTCTTAGAATGATTTGCTCAAAATGTGCAAGCAACATAGTTTATTTTTAAATCTTAAAAATCCTACATAGTATTTCTAGGACCAGTAATGGTTCCTAAGAATGTATCAAGTATCTTCTGGGAACATGTCTTTCATGTTAACTTAATATTATGCATAAAAGGTGATTTCAATACAATTAAATAGTTGAATTCGATCAGCATTAAGTTTAACATCTTAGCAATCAGTTGGATAACTATTAAAAGACATTTATGGACACACATAAATTTTATTATTTTGGCTTATACAAAATTCTCACTAACAATAACTTTTTAAAAGAAAAAAACATGTTTTCAGTTTTTATATACTTAGAAATGGGCTAAGTTCTACACTGAACCACAAGTAATGAGTAATTGAAGTTTTTGCTCTGTCTCTTTTCCCACTGGCACTGAACTTATTTTATTTTTAATATAGCTCCCTTGTCCCATTTCCTACTATTTCTCTCACACCACTGTAAAGTAATCAGCTTAAGTCTCTTAGGGAAGGACAATGCCCTAGCAGCAGAAAAGATAATTAAAGGTGTTATTTAAAGCAAGACAGCATTTACATATATATTAGGTTATCATAAATGAAGTTCTATTTTAGGCTTTAAAGGTTCTGTTTGGTGAATTTCTAGTTGCAGTTGCTATCTTAAAAATCATTTATTTGGTCTAGGGTCTCACTACATAGCTTAGACTCATAGTGATTCTCCTGTCTAGCCTCCCCAGCACTGGGATTACAGGCATGCCCTACCACGCATGGTTTCAGTGGCTGGCCTGGAGCACCTGGCATGCCTGGGGTTCTGGAGTCAGCATGGCATGAGGTACCAGGGATCAAACCTGGGTCGTTGCGCTTGCTAGGCAGGTGCTTAGACTGCTGAGCTATCTCCCCAGCCTATGATTTTTAAAATCTCATTTCTATCAGAACAATTACTGTGAGACAAACTAGAGCAAATTACTCTGAAGCTCATGGTCTTTGTTACCCCTTTAATGTCTATGATTCAGATTTGGAACATCCATAACAATGGAACATAATACAATATTTTCTCTTCAAATTCTTGGTTCTTGAATTTTTCTACATAACAGGAATTTCATGCAAAAACTAAAAAAAATTTAATCTTTGGCATAAATGGGTTAAAAGGCAGACTTTCATATATCAACTACATTTTAAAAAATAAGATACCAATTACTTATTTTCAGTTTTAGGTGATCTTCAATTAGAATTAACTTCTAACCTTATAGCCCTACATTTTGCACCTGGCACATAGCCCATTCTGTGTAAAAGCTCCTTAGAAGCAGAAGGTACCAAAGAACCACAAAGTCTCATCTGTAGTATGAACAGCTGACTTGTGATAGCAGGCTTTCTTGGGGAAGTGTGCCCCTGCACGTGCTTCCCAATTCATGGATAGGGTTGAGGAGACTCTAGGGCCATTTCACAAGAAATGAGGGCTCCAGCATGTAAAACAATGCTCACATCTCAAGAATTTCCCCACCTAAAGTACAGAACAAAATGGGGACAGAAGACAGTGCAGCCAGATTGGGGTGTTACCTCGATGGCCAGTTGGAACTGCTCGTGCTCCCGCTGTAGCTGCTCTGCCTCTGACAAAGAGCTGGCGTTGACCAGGCTAGCATTGAGCATGGACTCTCCATTGCGGATCCATCCCAGCACCTAGGGCATGCGGACAAGCACAGAGGTAAGTGGACTTCCGCACTTTCCTGGGAGTTGTTACGTTTTCTGAGTGGTGCTTCAGTCAGAAGGCTCTCTAAAAGAAAGATCTTGTATGAGGTATAGTGGTGTATCCCTGTAATCCCTACAACCTAGGATGCTAAAGTAGGAAGATCAAAGGTTGGAATCCAGCCTAGGCAACATAGTGAGAACCTGTCTCAAAAACATTTAAAAAAAAATTGCTGGTGCCAGGTGTGGTGGCACATGACTACAATCCCAGCATTAAGAAGGCTACAGAAGGATAAGTGTTGTGAGTTCAAGGCCAGCCTGGGATACATAGTGAGTTCCATGCCAGTCTAAACTACACAGTTATACCTTGTCTCAAAATGAAAAAACAAAAGCCCAAATTGTCTTTTTGTTGTTGAGATGGTGTCTAACTACGTAGCCCAGGTGGCCTCAAATTTGCAATCCTCTTGCTGCAGTCTCCTGGGTAGCTGGAATGACCAGCAAGGGCTACTATGCCTGGCTAGGGTTTTAAATGACCATCACCCTAATCTTTCTATTACCTGTGCCATAAGGAGCTTATTTTACACGCCAACTTCATTCCTGGCTTCATACATTATCTTTTCCCCCATCAGCCTTTGGTCCCAACTTCCTCACCCACTTAATTAAGCATAACTTCATCTGATTGTTTTTAATATATGTCTAAGTAAATACAATGGTATAAGTAAATAAATAAATAAATATTAACTGTTAATATTTCCTTTTTGAAAGGCCCAGTTCAAATAGCAGTAACTTCTTGGAATCTTCTGCATCTAATCACTCCTGTTGGAAATAATATCCTCATCAAAAACAACCATACTCTTTAGTAGGTACCAATTTGAGGGCAATCACCACAAACCATCTCCTTCAGTTATTTCAACCTACATCTCATTCTCTCTCAGATTGTAAAATTCCTGATAACTGGGATAATCTATTGGTCATATCTTAATCTCAGATGGTACCTAACACATTACTCTACATACAGTAGGTACAGTGCAGCACTTTTAGAAATGGAGAATACCCAGTTTTGCCTGGGCAGTGGGCCCAACCTCCTACACCTTACAGACCAACTAAGAGTAGATGGACTTGAGCTTTTGACACAATCCAAAGGAAGCAGAACATAGAGAGAAAAGAAGCAAAGTCGCACAAAAACTCAGATAGTGGATCATAAAAAAAAGGGGAGCGAATTACAATTAAATAATTTAGTAGCTATGTATAAGTTAGATATAACTTCTTGATGACCTTTGTCAGTGGTACTGGGGGTAAGAAAACTTAGTTGGGGAATTTTAGGACAGGAAGAAAAACACCGAACACTGTCTAGATAGTCCTAGGTCATGCACAGATGTGGCACTTATCTGCTAATAAAATAAGGAAAAATAATCCAACTGGAAGGATTAGGCTCTACCACGTTTGTCTGGTCACCAAAACATGGTCTTCATTTCTAGGGAGCTGAGTTTTTGCTTGGTGAGGAAATAAAAGTTATTCTTAAATTTCAATATCAGTAAATACCATCCGTTACTTTATGCTAAAGGAGAAGACACCATGATCTGTTTCAGATTTGCTTTCAAATTTTCTGCTCCCCTCAACCTCATGTTGAACAGCTGAAAAGCACTAAGCCTTCTCTCCTGCCTCAACTCTCACAAGGAAACTTTCAAACTTCATCATTGGAGAAGAAAATGACTGATCTTTTATTTTGTGTAGATAACACTTGGGCATAAATCCTGCTGGAGCTGGGATATTTGGATTGAGAGTTAATTCATGACCAGTCTGTCAGAACATGGCTAAGACATCACTCTGTGAAGCAATTAGTTTCATAAAGCAACTCCTTGGCATGTATGTGTGAAACCTTTGTCCCGGGGGGACTGTGGCTGGCTGGCTAGAGGTGCTAATGATTTTGAAAAACTGCCTGCAAGTTTGGGTATGTGCATTCATAGATCGAATGCCTAAATGTTTCCTCTCTTTGGAAAATAGAACTCATTATGTATATCTTGAACTATGTCCTTGTACCATGTTCACTGCATGACACTTAGTTTGGAGATTCATTTAAGGGTGTCAGAAAAACACTTTCTCCACATGCATCACAAATCAATGCTCTGTCTGGGCCCCTGAGTCTTGCTAGACTACTTTCTCAAGCCAACTGGAAACATCAGTTATAGCTATGGTGCAGGGGCTACCTTTTACCAGTGTTCTATTTAGAAATACAATATGGTGCAGTTCCTACTTCTTTTATCAATTCATTCCATATCTTTGTTTATTTTTATTTTATTTCCCAAATGCTGCTTATAAAAGCATTCTAGGTCTTTGAAGTACTAAATACTTGTTTTTTGGAAGATAACAATGCATGCATTTTTAAATGCACTTAGATCCACAGTTTTAATCCATGATGACACTGATCCCCAGGAACAAGTTAATGCTAGAAGTAAAACTAGCAAAGTATAGACAGAACATAAAATTTAAGTCAAAATACAGACTTTGTTATCTATCTGGTAAAAATCATTTAGCCTTTCTAAATTTCAGTTTTTCTGTAAAAATATGGATAATTATTCATTTCCTTTCTGCATTGCAGAGTTATTGCAACATATTTAAAGATGTAAAGCTTGATGATGACAATGCTGTTGGTGTTAGGATTGGTGTTCATTGTGATTTTCAGTTTGGTGGAAAGCTGAGTAATGTGATTTTTCATTATACTCTTCCCAACTAGAAAAAAAAATAGATATATTAAGCTCTACTGAATAATTTGAATGAACTTACTGGCATATTCTGATCCAATGTAGTTTATTAAGATTGTTGTTAAGCACTCTATACTTTGATCACCAACAATCTTTTAGTATGATTTTATGTTACTAAGATATTTTATCTTTCTTGTTGTCATACTTGTCATTATCCTATGAACATTCAAATGTGTGCTAGGTAGTAAAAGAAATATTGTAAATAAATTTAGAAATTATACTGATCTCAAACTGTGTGATCTTGAAAGTGTTATTTAATCTAAAGCTTAGTTTTCTCATCTGTAAAATGTGAACATTTACTTGCCTAAAGCAAAGGGTAAAGAAAACTTGAAATAATGTATATATTTTTCAAATCATAAAATTAACATTTTATATAGATTGTTTATCTGAGGTGATGAATTGATGGGAGAGATTTTTTAAAAGATCATTTCCTACTTTAACATCTCATACTTCTTTCAAATTTTAAAGACTTCCCCTAGACTCTTAGGGTTACAGAGAAAATGGGGTAGACAAAAATGAGAGATTGGTGAAATACTGCTACTTAGAGCTAGGCCAACAGTTCAGCGTGGCCTGAGATTAGACTCAAATTGCTACCTATTATTTCCTCATGCCAAGGAGGCTCACACAAGCTAATATTGGGAGAGTGGATTGGGGTAACTGGACATCATGAATGTCCACACACAATAATGCCATGTGAGCTGGTCAGGTTAGGCCTTGTGATCATGTGTCTGGGGAGGCTGCTTGCACATGATTTGAGGTCACATATCCTTAAGGTCACATATATAATAAAGCAACTGGGGGTTGCACTTAAAGCAACTGACTCTAAGAACTACTACTGGAGATGACCTGTCACAGGCATTTTTGAAACTTTTGCCACAGGAAAAATTCTCAGCTCCTCAGATGATATCAAGGAGCCTATCATAATTCTAGAGTTCCTTACTACTAAAATTCATGATCCATTAGATTGTACATATTAACCCTTCATGGCATTACAGTAGTACATGTTTGCAATACATAGTGCATATATTCACTGTGGGGAGCTGATACATACACATATTGGTTGCCCCCTTTTGGATCTGCCCCAACTTTAAATTCTTACACAGTTACCAGAACTAAACACAGTCCTCTCCACTGGAGCATAAGGCCAGGCTAATCTTTTTTCCTTTGTTTTACATGTCTGTCTTGATCACATGTAAATTTTAACCAGCATTTAGCCCAAAGTAGCAATCCAATAACTTATAAATTCATTTTAGTTTCTTTTTCGTTAAATATACTGCTCTGCAAAAATACATATAGGGATTCTCCTAGTTTTATGCCCATTTAGTCTTCTTTTAAAAAATCTTCCTGAATTATTTAACAGATGCAAGGTCATCTTTACCTGAATAGCAACGTTCCTAGAAGCAAAGAATTCTGTGAGGCCTGGAAGTAATCTGAGGGGCTTGTGGGTGGTCTAAGGACCTGGATCATGTTGTGTAATCAGGGGAGACATTGCTCTTCAAGGTCCAGGTTTTTGCCAGAGATGTGGAAGATAATTTAGATATAAAGTCCTATGTTATCCCTCACATAAAAATCTATTACATTCATCAATTTCATTTGTTCTGAACATTTAAAGGTAGTTTTCAGCTTATTGTGTGCATTGTGACTCTTTAAAATTTCAGTTTCATATATAATTTCAGTATAGCTACACTTAAGGCTATGAGGGCCACATGGTCAAATCTAAACTTTTAATCTATGAGTTCCAACAACAGAGCTACATCACAACACATTACTGTCCTCTCCCTTTTGGTCTGCACTGATGGCATCTCAATTAAGATTTCTTTCTTTCTTTCTTTTTTTTTTTTGAGAGTATATTCAAGAGAAACTCTGAAGTCAGTAGCTAAATTTAGCTTCACTGATCAATACTGACATCTAAATTAACTCCCTTTTCCCGAGTGTCAACAGCTTCCAAATCAATATTTCTTGCTCCACCAGTCTCCATCAAACACAAATGCCTTCTCTAAAACTGAATCAGTCCAATCTAAAAGAAAGAACCTACCCTGACATGGAAAACAAGTCTGTCTAATGAGGCATGATGGTTTAACCATGCAGCAGTCCCTTGGCTCCTTGAAAGGCCACTGTCTTTTTCAAAGGCTTTTGTAGGTTCCTTCAGAGTTGGACTTGAACAATTTTGTATAGTTTGGAACTACAATCCCACTGTGTGTCATCTCTGCCATGCTAGGGAAAAGGCACTTCCCCACCCTTATAGAAGAATTCTTTAGTTCTCCAACTAATGCAACTATAAATGGAATATATGCAGATTTTTAGTCAAACAAGGTTTATTTATGTATAGACAGTCTAGTGAACTATTTGACAAGCTATCTATGATCATCTCAGGCCCCATCTTATATAGAATGTATATCTCAACAATGAAAATTTTCCATTTAATATCAGCTAATAAAAACATGATTAGGAAATCAAATCTTGATGCTGGAGTAAAAAAATAAGTAAAAACAAGGTAAAAAAGGAAAACTATATTTTATTTCATAAATGATATATACATAAATTTCATTTCATAAATTTCATAAATAGGAATGATTTTTCTGTCATCTGTATATTCATGTAATTATTTTTGTCATTTTCTGTACTAGGCATGAAAGCACAGAAAGACTGATAACCTTCCACAGCCTGGCTGACCTCAGGCAAGTGCCACTCTTTCTGTAGGATGTCTTCTCATCTACAGTGCTGGTGAGGACAGGTAAAACTCAAGACTGCTTTGGTTGTGGGCTTTTCTCCATTGCTTCTGGGATGGTTGGTGGATGTGGGGCCTTGTAGAGGTAAATCTTGGACTTAGGAGGCCTGGGTTCAATTTTCAGCTAACTATTCAAGAGGCCTTGGAGACCATTAATCCTATGGTAGCTCAGTTTCCTCATTTATAAAATAAGCACAATATTTCTCTTCCTCCATGGGCCTGTTCTCTTAAAATGAGATCATAAATGAGAAAGTCCTTCTCTATGAGCAGAAAGTAATATAGTTATTACTAAAAGTTCAGAATTTGTATACACATTACTACTGCTTTTGGCCTGCTATGATTTCATGAATAACATGTCTGTCTAGAGATTCAGGCATGATCCTAGTGTAATTAAACAGAAAACATTGGGATGGCAGCTCTGTGATCTGCCCTCTTGTGGGCCTCAGTGAGTTCATCTGCCCTGGACATAGACTTTCAGCAGGGAATGTGCTTGGACTCTTGTTAGGAACTGATGGGGAGAAAAGGGGAGTGGAAAAAATAATTTTGACTGATGTAACAAATAGCAATGTAATAACTATGACATAGGAATTAGCAAGAGACATCCTGAATTCTAAGTGACTGAGCCTTAGTTAAATAAAATATACTTTTTTTCCTTGTGCTAAATCAATACATTTATATCTAAAAGCACCGACAGACACTGCATACAGGAAGGGCTTTAAAAGTGGAAGATATTTTTCACTTGGGATAGTTTGGGTTGGGCTCTGTATAAGGAGCAGGGTGGTAGGGTTGCTTGGGAGGGTATGAAGCTGAAAGCAGTAATCACTACAGTTGAACAGTGTGGCACTTGCCCTGATGGGAGGTCACTGTAGATCATGTAGGCTGACATTGTGTTTTTTCCTTATTGTTGGTGACCCCTCTAAACATGTGGGTTCTTCTGTGATAGAGGAATCAGTATCTTCTTGAGTGAGTGCTTGGGAGGGAGAAAGGGCACATAGAAATAGAATAATTATTGTACATTCATTTCTTCAAACTGATGTTGTAAAAAAAATCTTCCAATCATTATGTTTACAATAATTACCACTGGGTCTTCTCATAACAGTCATATTGACAAATGTGCTATTGGTCAATATGTGTGTATTCCTGGAGATCTGAGTGTGTCTTCTTGTAAAATACTTGGTATGATGCCTCATGCATATAAGAATTCTTTCTTTCTGTTTAAAATCAACTTTAAAATGAAAAGAAATGGTTCTTTCAAGACTCACACATACATTGGAAACAGTGAGGACAACTGCTACTGATTAATGACTATCAACTATATAGTGCCAATACAAGTGACACAAATTAACCAACCTGCTTTAAAACCTGAATGTTTACTGATAAAAATAAATTGTGTTTCTCATAGAAAATATGAGACAATCAATCATAGGGAAGAAGTTCTAGAATAGAATCAATAACAGAATAATCTGGGAAAGCTCTGGAATGATCTCCCTAGATTGTCATGTGAGAGAAAGATAGCATATTTATAGTTTGAGCTCTTGCACCATTAAATCTATTTGTTAAAGTGGCTTGCCTCAAGTAATGACACAACTCAACTTACCTTACCTATCTCCCCTATCTCCAAGGCGTGGATACTGAAAGAGTACACCTGTGGTGTGGCTGTGGGTATCTTACTCATAGCAGGAACAGGCATTAGGTCAGGCTCACCTGTTTGACCTCAGCTTGGAGGTGCCGCAGTTGGAGACACTGCTCTAGTCGCTTGTGGGTCTGCTCTGCATTGAGTTCCAATTCATGCTGCTTCTCATGGAGAAACTCCAATAGCTCTTGCACTTGGGCTGCCAGATCAATGTCTTTTTCACAGATTAGCTCAATTCCTAATTTTAAAAAATGTAAACAAGAAAAAAGCAAGTAGTACTGTGAAGATATTTCTTTAATATAATAAGTGGAATTTGGAGTGGCTATTATTAGTTTTTAACCTCTACATATACCTCTGTACAACTATTAACCTCTGGAAGTACATCCCTAGATAAGAAAGTACCTGAAGTTCATGGTGGGGGACTTGCTAACACCCATATTATTCATAAGCAAGCTCAGGATCATATTGCAAAATATCCACCCCAATAAAAACTGTGTCTTAGGAACTTCTGCCTATGGCACATTCGATTTTAACTAATCATATGTAACATGATTAGATGGAAAGCTCACTATGATTGAGTAGTTGGGAAGTGATGATTTCATTAGTCAATTAACAAGTTAGTTTTCAAACATCCAATAAACACACCCCAGCAGGACAACAGGGATGTTGAATACTTGCTTATTTAAAATAATTACATTTAAGTTTTCTCCACATAAAGAATTTGCCTGTTGTTCTACTGGTTTAAAGCACTTATTAAGTTAAACCAGCCACTGAAAAGTGCTCTGATTGTTTATGGATATACCATACAACATTAATAAAAACACCAGCTTCTAAGGGGAGACTTGAGCCACTATCTGCCAGCCAAAAGTTGTTTCCATTCCTTCTCTACTTTCCTGTTTTATCTAATTATTTAAAGATTTTTGTTAGTTCATGTTTACAGTAAAGTTTACATTTTTATGTGGAGCTGGTAATATACATGACACATCTTAATTCCCTTTTTCATTTTCTTTCCCTCTCCTGCCTCCTTTCCATATTTTGATCACCTTCCCATTGGAGAAAGATCTATCTGCCCACTTTACATATTCTAGTTACTAGTCTTCTGTCTGAAAATAGTTGGTAAAATGGTTTTGCTATCCTATAGGTTGTCTTTTCACTTTTCTTTTTCTATATAAAAGTTTTTTAATTTAATGTGATCCCAATCTGTTGACTCTTGGTACTATTTCCTGTGCAACGGGGATTCTGTTCACAAAGTCTTTGCCTACACCTATCTATGATTTCAAGAGTTACTTCAAGAGTTTATTTTGCCTGCCAGAAGTTTAAGTGTTTCTTCTTTAACATTTAGTTATTTGACCCATTTTGATTTTAGTTTAGCATATGGTGAGATATATGGGTGTAGATCCAGTCTTCTGCATGTAGACAGCCAGTTTTTCCAGCTATTTGGCTGGCCCTGTACAATCTTTTTGATGATTCATTGCATTCTCTTTGCCAGGAGGCTGTAGAGGTGTGTCTATATTCATTAAAGAGACTGGTCTATAGTTTCTCTTATGGGTTGCATTCTTGTCTAGTTTTGGAATTAAGGTAATGGTAGTTTTTAGATATGACTTTGGAAATACTTCCCTTTCACTAAAATGTTTGAGAAGTATGGGTGCTAGATCTTCCTTGAAGTTTTTGTAGAACTTAGCAGTGAATCCATTTGGACCTAGGTTTTTCTTAGTTGATAGGCTTTTTATTACTGCTTAAATTTAATTGCTTATTATTTAATTATTCAGAGCTTTAAATCTTGATTTGGTTGATAATTCATATATATAATATATATTACATATAATATATTATATATATAAAATCTAGGAATCTATCCATATATTTTGAATCATCCAATTTATTGGCATACAGGTTTTCAAAGTTGTTATTAATAGTTTTTATTTTGGCAGTATCTGTTGTGCTTTAATCCTTTTCATTTCTAATTGCAGTGACTTACATCCATTACTTTTTAAGCTAAGGGCTTTATTTATTGTATTGTTCTTTTGAAGAACTATTTGTTCATTGATTTTTTCATATTTTTTGGTCTCAATTTCATTGGTTTCTACTCTGATCTTAATAATTCCATTCTTTGCACTAGCTTTGGATTTGAACTGTTCCTGTCTTTTAGGATCTTGAGATACATTAGGTTACTTGGGCTGGCTCTGTTTTTGTGACATGTGCATTCACAGCTATAAACTTCCCCTTTAGGATTGTTTTCATTGTGTTCTATATGTCTTGTTATGTTGCGCTGGGATTATTGCTTAGTTCTAGAAACTGTCCTCTTCTTTTCTTGATCTATTCAGTAACTCATTTATTTAAGAGCAATACCTATTGTTTAGTTTCCATGCATTTGCATAACCTCTGCATTTTCTTTGGTTCTTAATTTCTAGTATCACTGTGTTATGATCTGGTAATATACATGGTATGACTTCAGTTCTTTTACATATACTTAAGCTTGCTTTATTGGCTAGTGTGTAATCTATTTTGGAGAAAGTGCCATGTGCCACTGAGAAGAATGTGTATTCCGTTATTGTATAGAACACTGTAGATATTAAGTACATTTACTTAGTAAGAATGATACAGAATTTCATTCCTTTATTCTGACTGTCTATCTATTTCTTATTCAGCTTTGGTCACAGCCTTAGCTTTGGAAAAATTCCAACTCTAAATTGCTTACTTTGATGCCTAACTCTGCTTGGCGCTGCAATCTCTTAGTTCTGTACAAGTTTTTCTTTAGTTCTTTCAACCTATGACCCAAGACACAAAGCAGGTATGGTCCTCGTGCTAATACCTTGTCAAAGACATAGCAAATAGGAATCTAACTAACAATAGGAATCAAACTCTAAGTAAATTCCTAAAGGGTAGGACACTTCTGGTGGGATCAAATCCAAAGGAGTCCACCAATCTCCACACATGGTGAGCTAAAAATAAATTCCATTTTGGGAGACATCCCATCACTCTGACTCATAGCATCAAAAATGCACCTCACCACCAACACCACACCTGCAGCGTGCAGTTGGGGGAGTAACAGGGAAGTCTGTACCTTCAGAGGGAAATTTATTTCTGGAGGTAAAAATAGTGTTTTATATAAGGACAATATGGGAGAGTGGGAAAATATTTTTTTTTTGGTGTTACATGATAATAATTTCGGTATCCTTACATGTTGTTTTCTTTCAGTTTCATAATTTCAAGTCCTAGCTCCTGAAATATCTGTGGAAGACAGAAAAGAACGGCTGTTCTCTTGGCAGCCAACATCCTCTGGTTACTATTTTCAATTACCAGCAGGATGAGGTAGAACATCTCCTTGACTAAAATGAAAAATAAGAATGGAGAAATTTCCAGAGCAGGGCATAGGAAATGCCCGGAACTCCTGTGTCTATTTTCTAGAATTGCAATTTAAGATCCATCTCCTCTTCACACTCAGGCACAGTGCTGACTTATTCCAGCTCATCTTCATTCTGCATAGGTCTCTAGTGTTTAATATGTTGGACTTGGTTCAAGTGTCTTTCTGTGTAAGGCTTACAGTTCATCCCGGTCACACTGAAAGACACTGTATGCTCTGTGCCTAGTAGCCGACCAGAGACCAGCACATGCTCAGGACATCATTTATAACAGCCTTGCCACCTGCTTGGTGACTCAGATCCTGTGATTTCACCTGTCTCATTGATACTGTTTATGTGAGATGGACCCAGGAAATCCAAAAGATGAATGTGAGGCCTGTCACATCTAGGTACTCAACAACACAGCATACTGGGAATGGAGCACATGAGAATAAAACAGGAGGATTACTCAAGCCACACCCAGAGAAACAGAAACTAACCTTTCTCCTTCCCTGCTCCCAAGTACAATGATGTGAGCTTTAGCTAAAACTAAAGTCAGTACACACTAATCAACAGTGAGTAGTTTGCTTAGGCTGACACTATTGTTCTCAACCTCTTCATTGGCCTATGTATAGCCCCCTTTTTTGGGGCGGGGGGTTCCTATAAATGCAGAATGACATATATGTCTTTCCATCAAGTAGTGGATATATTTAGAATGAGTGAGTTTATTAGTCTCTAAAAGACAAGGGGTTTCTTTCACACGTGCCCCCAGCATCCTGTGCTCATCCTCCAGCATAGCTGTTGTTTTTGTATTACCCTGTCCTGCTGTCACAGGATCACTGGATCCCTGGTGCAAGGGACACATCTTATTCTCATGTTGCCTCCTCTGGCCCTAGTTCTGTACTTGACTCTTATCACCCAATCAATAGATGGTTGATAAACGGCCTCTTTAGTGAAGAGTTGGGGTCATATTCTATGATGGAGAATACCTGAGAGCTTTGGTAAGGAAAGGGCTTGGTTTGAAACTGTAGTCTGAAACCTATGAACAGCAGGGCTTGGTTTCTTACCCTTGTAGAGCTCCAGTTTTCTCATCTGTAAAATGGAATCACAACAATGATATGGATGAGATATAATATATATGATGCCTGGTATCTAGGTAGTTCAAAATATCATTTTCCCTTTTCCTTGGGGAGATTATGGCATGTAATTTGCAAATTACTCATGGGACTGTTGAATGGGTCAAATAAAATGTAATTATAAAATCTACCAGCAGGTGTTTAGATACTTGCTTAATGTATATCATTATAAACTACAGTGGCTTGAATGACAGTGGATTAGTTCTTTCAATTCTGGCTCAAATAAGATTCATTTGGAGAACTTTAAAAAACCACCATGTCCTGGCCACACCCTGGTCATAGCAGTATAGTCTCTGTGGCTGAGACCAACCATCAGCAATTCTTAAAGTTTCTGGGGTGGTTCCAACAGGCAACCAAAATTGTGAACTACTGGATAAGATGTCACAGGGGCCATATCCCAAGGAAACAGTGATATTATTATGCTTCACTCAGCTAAAGAACACTCTGCTCTTATATTTATTTAGGGCTCAAGGCCACACCTAAAGCGCTATTCTGCTTTCCTTGGTTGCAATGTTGGAGATACCACTTTATTTAAAAATAATTTTTTTGAGGTACAGGAGATTGAGCCCAAGCCCTCAAACATGCTAAGCAAATGCTCTCCTAATGATCTATATCAGCACCACTCTAATTTTCTCAAGGAGAGAGGCTGCTATGGTCCAGGGTCAGATCTGGGTCTTCCTGGATATACTGTCTATACCTATAACGGGTTTTCCAATGATATGTGTTTTTAAATAACCATATGTGCCTCACATGGAGAACAAATTTTTTCTTCCCTGTACCTTATCTTCTTTCTATGTTGATATTACTCTATAGCATCCAAGTCAGAAATGACAAAATCCTTTAATCAAGTTTTTAGATCAAATACCGAGTTTTCAACTTGGTACATTAGAATCATTTGGGGAGCTTAAATAAAAACTGGGTCCACTGCAGACCAATTAAGTAAGATTCCTTGAGGGGCATGAGCCAGACACTGGTATTTTTAAGAACCACATCAGGTGATTCTAAATGTGCAGCGAGGCTTGGAAGCAAGGCTCTATTTTTGTTTTCTTGGTTCTACCAGGTCTACATTCCTGTTATCCTGCAGCAACATTCATTTTGAAAAAACAAAAACATTTCTTTTTATGAAATAAAGTTATTTGTGGTCTATTATTTTTACCGACATTTGTTCCACCCACAGTGATGTTCATTCTTAATTAATTCCACAAACATTATTATTGAGAATTTGCAGGGTGTAAGACATAATCTCTCTGCTAGAGGAGTGTAAATAAACTCCCTCATGCTTCTGGAAAGGATAAAATGACACAAATCACTCCCACGGAATGCAGAGTGTGCTAGAGTACAAGTATTATACAGGATACCTGTGCAACTTGACTGAACCCTTTCCCTGACTCATGTCTAATCCAGCTGCACCCTCTCTATCACCCATGTGGCAGGTATACCTATGATAACCATTCCTTAGACAAAGGGGAAGCTTCAAAGACACTGGGTGATATGTTCAAGTATGCCCAGGTAGTTAAGATGGGTAGCTGGGAACTCAACCAAGAATTTCTTCTCTTTTCTGTTCTCTTAGTCTTCATGCTCAAAGAGAATGTTCCCTGAAAGATGTAATTTATATTTTTTAAAAATTTGTTTGGGGGCCAAAGAGGAAAGTGATCGGTGATGTAGAGTGTGCCTAAGGAGAGTCACATGGAG
>NDGN011553064.1:1927-12187 GCA_002564285.1 Tympanoctomys barrerae | reverse complement strand
TGAACTCAGGACCTTGCACTTGCCAGGCAAGCACTTATTCTACTGAGCTATCTCCCCAGCCCAGTACTGAAAGTTTTAACCAGAGAAATTAGGCAGGAAAAAACAATATAAAAGACATCCAACTGGAAAAGGAAAAGTAAAGTGATCTCTATTTGTGGAGGACATAGTCTTATATGTAGAAAACCCTAACAAATCCATGAAAAAATTTAACTAATCTAGCAAAGTTGCATGACAAAAATCAGTTCTATTTCTATACACTAGCAAAAAGCAATCTGAAAAAAAAGTTTAAAACCATACAATATCATTGAAAGCAAACTTAAGATAACACTAATAAATAGAAAGACATCCCATGTTCATTGATCGGAAGTTTAATTTTTGTTGTTGTTGTTGTTGTTTTCTGTGGAACTGGGGACTGAACTCAGGCCCTTGTGCTTGCCAGGCAAGCACTTATTCTACTAATCTATCGCCCTGACCACAGGAAGTTTAATATTAAAATGGCAATGCTACTCAAAACATACACAGGCTCAATGGAATCTCTATCAGAAGAACAATTTTTTTTTCAAAAACAGAAAAATCTTTCCTAAAATATCGCTTTTTAAGAGACCCTAAATTTTCAAAACAATCTTGAAAATAAAGAATAAAGAAGACTCCTATCTCTCAATGTTTAAATCTACTACAAAGTCACAGTTATCAAAACAGTATGGTCCGAGTATAAGAAGAGACATATAGAGCAAGGGACTAAAACAGAGAGTCCAGGGCTGGCCAGACAGCTCAACAGACTAGGGACCAGGGTTACATTCCCAGTCTCCAGGGCACACTGAGATGCAAATGAGACTAGGCATGGTGGCAAACCCCTGTGATCCTAGAACTTCCCAGTCTAAGGCTGGAGGATCATGATGTGTTCAAAGCCAACAACAACTACCTAGAGAGACACGTCTCAAAAACCAAAACTAAAATAAAGAGTCCAGAAATAAATTCTCACATCAATGTCAATTGATTTTTGAAAGAAGTGGTAGGGAATGAAGAGCAGTTTCTTCAACAAATGATGCTAGGAATACTAGATATTCTAGGAATACTAGATGTAAAAGAAACAAATTAGGCCTTTATCTTACAAGAAATATAGAAATTAACCTAAACTGGTTCAAAGAACTAAATTTAAGACTTAAAATTATAAAGCTCTTAGAAAAAGACAAAGGGAAAAAAATCTTCAAATGGTACAAAAGATATAGTCATGAAGAAAAAAATGAATGAATTGGCATTCATGAGATTAATTCAAAACTCACAATTAACAAAAAAAACTCTGTTGGAGTGAACATAAAATCTGTTGAAAGAACAAAAAAAAAATGGAAATTTTGTATCTCTTATTCCAGCTATATGAAGAATTCCTACATCTTAATAACTGACAAAGAGTCTAATCTGTAACAGGGGATATTTTTTAACAGATATCTCTCCAGAGAAGATATAAACTGCTGTGCTTTAGAGGCAGCACACGAGGAGTTTGGCGTCATTAGTCATCAGGAAAATGCAAACCAAACAGACAACAAGAAGCACAGATATTATCCAGCATATGTAATAGGAAGCACGATGATGAAGATAACAATAAGAACAGTAAGACCAGACACTGGGAAGGATGCATAGAAACTGAAAACCTTGTACATCACTGTTTGAAATGTAAAATAATGTAGCTGCTATGGAAAACCAGTTGGCAATTCTTCAAAAATTTTAGATTTACCATATGACCCAGCAATGCCCTGTGCCTCTGTCTCTTCTTCATTGCTCTACCTACATGTGCATAATAACATGATTTACAATAGGCAAACAATGGAGACAACTCAAGTGTATGTATGATAAGTAAACAAAATACATTCTTTACATAAATAGAATACTGTTCAGCCATAATAATGAGACTCTCCTATGTCCAACTGCATGAATGAACTTGGGAAACAACACACCAAGTGATACGAGCAAGGCACAAAATGCATCGATCCCTTGTATGTCTACAATAGACAAATTCGTGAAACCCAATAGAAGTAAGTTATCAAGACCTGGATGGGGAAAGAATGGGACTTCTTTGGTTCAGACTCTGTGGTAACTGAAATGTTTTGGAAATAGTGGTAGTGGCTATTGTCACTAACTTGGGTACCTAAAGTAGCTAACATTGGAACTTTTATAGTACATAACATTTTTATATACAGAAATAAATTTTATATACTAAACTGAATGTAAATTTCATAAAAATTTCTATATAATTTTAAACTTTGTATTGTTTTATATTTATTTTATCACATAAAAATTTCACAGGGGCTAAACATTTACAAGGTTTAGTGAAATTTTCTATGTGTTCTACATTTCTGACAGAAAAACAGTATGCATTTTTCAATATCACATCCCTCATCCATCTCTGAGAATGCTGAGATCTCCTAGTCAGACCACTGCACTACCAAGCATCCCAGGGGGCCTTTGCCTTTTTCCCATAACAAGAGTCACCTGAGGTTCTGCTCCACACAAGCTCCCCCTGGAACTGCTGTAAATTAACTTTACTATTTAACTAGACAGTGAAAGGTCCCTTCTGGGTGCTCTCTGGGCTGGGGCTCCCTAGACAGGCAGGAGTGCTCACCTTCACAGTCCCTGCTGCTGGGTGAGCAGCATGCAGTAGTCACTGCTCTAGGTCTCTATTTGACTGTCCCCTTCCCAGGGAGGCCCTGAACCCCCACCCCATATCTATAATCCTCTCCATCAACCAGTATGCCCATCAGGCGCTCTTCAGAAAAAGATGTTCTTGCTTACTTATTTCTAACATCAGACTCCCCTGCTAGCCTGGAGTCCTGAGGTCAGTGTCTTTGTTTTAATCCCAGATGCATCTGCAGTATCACAAGTGCTCAGTAGCCATTTGCAAAAAAAACAACTAAATGGCATGGAAGAAAAAATTTCAAATTCTTTCTACTTTTTATCCACTGTATTATCCTCATTTTGATCTTCACCATGCCCTGCAGGGAATGTCACTGGGATCATCTATGTCTTACAGACATCAGAACTCAAACCTCTATCATTTGATGTCACGTACTCATCCAATGACTATTTGCCCAGATCCATGTTGAAATGTTCACTTGTATGGCCAAGATCTGAGGAATCACGGAACATCAGGAAGCTGCACTTTTATCTGTGTTCTACTGCGTAATTGTTAATTTCCAAATGTTTATCGTATTCCACAAACTCTAGTAAAGAGCCTACATAAAGAGGTACCCACATGTATCAGGAGTCTTTCCTGAATGCATGGTTACTTCAAAAACACCTTTCATGCTTGAGAGGAATATGTCCAGACCTACTGAGCAGACTGATGGGGCTGGAACTTAACAGTATTGGACAAAAGTTTCCTCTTTCTTGGTCATCAGTTGCAATGACAATCACACACACACAGCACTAAAAGCATAGCGACCCAGTGAGACACTGTGCGCCCAATGCAGCTCTAACGAGGCCAGCACAGCTACATGAATTCTGGTTTCCTGCCTACTGTGGATGCAGTCCTGGACTCTCTATTTTCAGCTACAACTCTTGAACTGTTCCCTCCGAGGCTTGGCACTGGATGATTGACTTTGCAAACTGAGCCCGAAGATTGATCTTCTGCCTGAAAAATTTCTCCAGCTGTATATATCTTTGGCCCATACACTGTCAATAAGTCCTTCACATGATCCAAAGACAGACTGATGTTTTAAAAGTAGTATTCTATGGTACGGAGCCAACTGTGGATTAGGTTATGTAGGTTATCACAACAGCGATCCTTAATACAATCTGAGCTAGACTGCATTCTAACCTAATCATAGAGAGAGGAAAAACCACTCCAACACTCACCTTGAAAAGCTCACTTTGGCCCAGCCCCTTCCTGGCTTTGTGCTATAGTTTGGGTTTCTGTAGTTTAAGGAAATAGCAGTTTTGGAGCCAGATGTTAGTTCACAGTATATGAAACAATGCCCAGCGGTCTTATCCAGAGCAAAGAAAATCTTTAACAGTCCACAGCAGTTAGTAAACTGAAGAATTTCATATTGATGCAATATGCTCACATAATCTGTGATCCATACTCAAATTTTGTCAACTGTGTCAGTCATGCTTTTGTGCCATTTTTCTCCTTCCAGTTCATGATCCAGTGGAAAACACACGTTGTACTTGGATAGCGCATCTCTTCAGCCTCTATGAACCAAAGCACCTCTCCTTACCGTTCCCCTGTCTTACATGACACTGGCCTTTTAGAGACTCCAGACCAGTTATCTAGCAGAATGTTCCTCATTGTGAGACTGGTGTTCTTCATGATCGGATTCAGGCTCCGGAACCTAGCCAGATTACCTCCAAGGTGATATGGCGCCCTCCCCAGCTATCTATCATAACTAAGAATCCCCATGCTCATTTACCACCATTTCAAGGTCCTGCTAGACCATCACATCCATCATTCATTTTTTACTGCACACACACAAAAATCACCCTAAAACTTATTGCACTGAAATAACTATTCATTTAGTTCAATATCGGTTGACACTTTGGGTTCAAGTAGAAGATACTTCAGTTCCCAGCTGGGTTCACTCACGCACATGTGACGGCTAGACTCATTTGCATGTCTACTACTAGCTGCCCACTGCAGTGGGGCATGCTCTGCTTCTCTCACACTGAGCAAGAACTGAGCTCATTTCTATGGTGGTGACAGGGCTCCAGGGGCACCCAGGGGGTAAGTCCTAGTATGGAAACACTTTGCAAGTGTCCGCTCTTGTTTGCTGCTTCCCTGATTGGCCAAAGCAGGTCATAGGGCCAAGTCAAACTTAAGCCGTGGAAAAAGGCAGTCTACCCAGCCATTAACAAGTCTGTGGGAAGCTGCTCTAGTGGCTTATTATGAAGTCTGCCCCATTCCCTTGTTCTAATATTCACTCACTCCTTCAACAGCTATGTATGTATCAGGACTTTTGTACAAAAATGTGGCAGATGCTTTCAGACTTATAGCATTTAAAGAGAAGAGAACAGAAGAAACAATTGCTTGCCTGGTATGGATCACAAATATGATCGCCTTAATCCTTGCATCAATACCATATGGTCACTATTACTAGCTCCATTTTACAGATAATAATTTAAAAAAACAAGGTTGAGAATTTACCTGATTTTTCCAAAGTCACACAACTATCTAGAAATGTTTTTTATTGCATATAGTAGAAAATCCTACTAACTGGGACCTAAGTGACAGACACAAAGTTTCCATAACTAGAGATCCAGAAGGGGCACCTTGGGCTTGGCACAAGAGCTCCGCGGCTGCCACTCAGGAGCCTTGCTCTTTTCATCTTCCTGCTGCACCTTCTCTAGCAGATCATTTCCCATCCTTCTGATTAGAGTGGTCAGCTTACTTGTGTCCCATCATCACATACACACAGCAGAAGAGAAGCAGGAATGGTTCCAGTGAGCATTATATTCATACCTGTTTCATTTAAGGAAAAAGTCATGAAGACTTCCCAAAGGCCCCAAAACCTCTTACATTTCATTGTCTAGAACTGGGCTGCTTGGTCACTGCAGATTAAAGGAATCTGAGGATCGTGGGTATCCAGCATCGCAGCTACTAAAGGGATAAACACCCAAGGACTACTGAGGTGGAGACAGCAGTGGAGTGAGGATAGATGAGGATGTGAGCCTGGGCATATTCTCCACATCGTTCCCATCCTTAACAATGTGTACGCTTTCAACAAAGACCCATAAATGTGGCTGTGGTGAGTTCCATGAGGGCTGGAGATGAGGTGCAGTGGGGCTGCAAGGGAGAGACTCACTTCGAAGTACTGCAGGATGATGAGGATGTTTGAGGGAAGTTATGGTTGGTCTTGAGTGACATGCAGGATAGCAAAAAGTAAAGATCTTCCAACAAGAGGGAAAAGTAAAAGCAAACAAAAGAGGCAGAAACAAGACACTGAGCTGCCAAATTCACTTTATACTTGGTAATTCTGAACCTTTCAAAAATACAAAGGGAACCACATGCCACGCGAACCCTACCCCCAGGCTCACTAAGCCTCCACTTGAGTCGAGGCATGGTGGCTCATGCCTGTAATCCCAGCACTGGGGAGGCCGAAAACAAGAGGATCACTGCAGATCTGAGCTACATAGTGAGACCCTACAGAAAATACAAAAAAAAGAAAGATAGAAAGAAAGAAACAAAGAGAAAAAAGAAAAGAAATAAAAAATATAAAGGAAACTTTTATGCTTTACTAAACATTTATTAAGAAATAAAGGCTAAATATACACACACATATAATCAGCCAAGGACATATATCCCATGTCTTATATCTCCCTTTAATTAGCTTTCAAATACAGTATTAATATTTTCACCTTTTTCTCTCAAGTTCAATCCAAGATCCTCAAATTTAAGAGAAACTAAGTACTGTTAAGCAACACCATTATAAATAACAATTTTGAGTTGGAAAAAAGCAAGTGTTGCTAATGCTCCAATAGCTTTGGACAGTGTCCATTTTTGAGACAGTTTTTCTGGTTTAAATGGATGTTGTTTTTTCATTGCTTAAATTGCATGCAGAGAGCTTTGAGTGCTAACACACTCCAAAAATTGTAGGGAAGACTTAAAAATTGCAAAATTGTAGGGAAGACTTAAAAAAAGGGAATCATATTTTAAGTGGTTTAAGATTACTATTAAGTAAATAATCATGACCAACTAAATGTGTATTCTTCACATAACAGTTTTCATGAAGTGAAGCCTTTCCATAACTGTTGTTTGAGGAAACACTATCTAAAGTGTACACAGTTGTTGGCCCAAGAACAGGTTTTTACTGTCCTATATGTCTCACCAGCTTTCCTTATTACCACAAGTTATCAAAACTGGGCCACAAGCAGCTGCCTAGAATTCAATGAGTTTATTCTGATAAAAACAAGTCTTTCTGGAAGAATGCAGCAGAGAGTCAGTAAACCCCCCAAGCCCACACCACAGGACACGTTGACACTGGGAGACAGGCCTCTGTATAGCAGTTACCTCTGTGCTTGCCAGATCTTGTGGCACTTCATGGCTCTGACTCCACTAACCACAAAACACACATCTATAGGGGGCAGCTCCCACTTAAGAGTAACTTGGCCCAGTGTTTTGGTGACTGTCTTGGTTACTTTTCTTCATTGCTGGGACAAAATACCTAACACCAAAATTAAGGAAGGAAAGGTTTATTTAACTCATAGTTTGCAGAGGTTTCAGTCCATACTGAGCTGGCTCCAAGACAGTATGGCACATGGCAGAAGGCAACAGTCCATGACTGTGGAAAACAGCAAAAGCAACAAGAGCAAAATATGAGGAATCAGTGAGCAACCCTCTCTCCCTTGCGTATGTTGTATGCAGGCCACGTGGCCCAGGTACTTGTAGTACTCACACCCATAATCCCAGCACTGGACCATGAATCAATCACAAATTCTAGAAATCTACCCCATGGCTGCATGAGGCTCTGGGGGACACCTAGACACAAACCATAACAGTGACCAGTGAGAACAAAGTCCAAGATCTGTCAGGAAGAACACGGGGGATAATGTATTTTAAATATGGGGTGTGTGTATGTGTGTGCGTGTGTAGATGTAGACATTAGGAAAAATTCCTTATTCCTGAATGTGGAGTACATCATAACATGCAAATGTACCCTTTAAAAATTTTACCTCATCATTGGAATCCTTGAAATAAAAAGTTAGATATACTTAATCTATTTTTTTTTCCATTAGGAAACCAAGAATAATAGTTGCTAACAAATCTCCACTAGAAAAACTGCTTTCCAAAATAAAAGTTAACAGTGTTCTATTTCTTGCCATACTATTATAATTTTTTAAGCAAGAAAGGAACTTAACTTGGAATAAGTAATTCACTGTCACTTAAATATATGAATGATAAAAGGAATGTCAGTTATTCTAATTCTGTAATTCCCAAGTAATGACAATTAATGAAACACTCCTCACTAGTGGGAGTTGTTATAAGCAGTAGATAAAGGAGTCACTGAGCCTTTTAAGATTTATTCTCATAACCAAATTGCAGCTCTCTTCATCATTATCCAAAATGTAATTAAAAGATGACATTCAAAAACAAACCTAAAAGAAATCAAACTGCAACCCACTCCCAAAGGAAGCATAACTGAGAAACAGCCCTTGCCTTGCGCTTGGGCGCTGAGCGGAGTTGCAGAGAAAATCTCCTCCCTGACTCCTAACTGCAGGGCTACAGCTGCCAGCCTGGAGCATCAATCTTGCTTGTCGATACAGGAAAAGCTGGATCACACCATCACTGAATGTTATTGAATGGACACTAATTGTGATGTTTCACTGTTGTAGAAATATTTTTTGACCTTTCCAAAAAGAAAACAAATCAATAGGCGTATCTTGTAAAGACTTTTGTTTCCTCCCTTGGATTGCTCCAGTATTCTAAAATTTATTGAGTTACCTATTTGTGGCCCTACTTGGTAGACTGTCTGCTTCAGCAACTACCTGCAACAAGAGAAAAGGCCTTTAATGGTAGCCAAACACAACACTTAGTGGTCTTAATGACCCCTTGGCCAAAGGGAAGTTAATTACAATACACACAATTTCTGCGCAAAAGCCAAATAGCTCAATACAATCTCTTTTAAGGACAGGTTTCCAAAACTGTCTCGGAAACCCTGTGACCCTTCTTTCACTTCCCCTGCTGGCTCACTCGCATCAACACTCATCAACACTCATCCAGTTTTGTGTTTAGATCTTCACTCCCTACCACAGCACTGCCAGTAGAAGCGGATTCCCTCTGGAGCCAGAGCTAACAGAGGGTCCTGGAGGAAACCTCCCCTGTAATCAACTCTAGGGGCCTCTACTGCTCAGCTGTGTGCAATTATTTACAACAAAATCTGAAAATGCAAGGGCCGTGGCCTAGTGGTCCTACAGGGGCATTTTCCAATCACTGTGCCACGAAATGTGTGTGCACAAAGCTGGCTACATTATGAAATATCAGCTACTGTGTTGGTTTCCCACTATATGAGAGCCCAAGATAGAACAGAAATTTAACCATAATAACAATAAGTAGCTCATGATATTAAAATATACCAGATGAGCTATTTTATATTGGCATTCAGTCCGCACCAATCTGCGCTTTTTAGTGTATGGTTATGGCAGAAGGTGAGATAAAATTAACTAGCCACTAGAAAGCCAGTTCATCTATGACCCAACATGTCAAAGCAAGTGGATGGACGAGTGCAACAAGCACTGCCAGATATATGCGCCCCAACTGACACTCAGCAGTGAAAATGAGAGGTGCTACTTAGGTGAATCTGCAGGGGATTATGCCGAGTGGAAAAAGGGGAGATGGCTCAGTAGGATAAGTGCTTGACTGGCAAACACAAGGATCTGAGTTCAATCCCCGGTTCTGGGAAGAAAAAAAAACAATCCCCACATTGTATGGCTCTATTTCTATGACATTACAGAACTGTAGAAATGGGTCACAGACTGTCAAATGTTAGAGATCAGAAGGAACAGGTGGAGATGAGGGGCAGCTGCGGTTACAGCAGGACAACAAGAAGGATCCTTGTGGAGAGAGAACTGTTTTGCAGCTTGATATCAGTAATGAGTAACTTCCTTCTCTTCTCATCCTTTGTCCAGGCCCTCTCCTTCTAAACAGCACTCAGATGACATCGAGCTACTTCTACAGCAAGAGGAGGGATTGGTAACAAATGGGTGGTTTCCAAGTTAATAAATAGTATTGATCTCCTATGTGAATGAAAAGATTTTCACGCAGTTTTGCCAGTGCAAACCAAAGCTCCCCCCCAACACACACTCTGCCCTTTCCTTATCCAGATATCTGTGGGTGCTCAACAGTGGGCTGAGAAGAGGGCACCCCAGCGAGCACATCTAGCTCCAGATAGGACAGCATGACTCTCTTGGTGACCAACAGCATCTTGGGATTGGGGTGAGGGGGTCTGCTTGATGGGAAGAATGCACACACTGAGTGGCCAGAGATCTTGGTGAGCAGAGGCCACAGGTTAACATAGTCCCTACCAGAAATTCCAAGCAAGAGTGTGCCACGGCAAAAGGGCACATCAGGTCTAAGTATTCCACTGCCGCTGTCTACCCTCTGGATGTATACAGCTAGTTTCCTTATAAGCTATTCACTGTCTAAAGAGTGCCCAGGAAAACAGCACTGATTTGGAGCCAGGCTAGGCCTGACTGCATTATTTACTTGCTGGTAGACAAGTGGTTCAATCTCTCTCTCTCTCTCTCTCTCTCTCTCTCTCTCTCTCTCTCTCTCTC